>JAODAL010080443.1:0-12246 GCA_025379985.1 Phyllomedusa bahiana | reverse complement strand
CAAGGGGTTAAAGGGGGGTCAGTATTGGGCCCTATTTCTTTAATATATTCATTATTGATCTTACACATGGATTCCCACGGATAAAATCAATCTTTGCAGATGATACTAAGCCTGTAAAGCATCAAAAAAAATAGAGAATAATGTTTTTTTAAAAGGGATCGGGATAAGTTGGGGAGGCCGGGGAGGAAGTTGCAGTGGGGGTTTAAACACAGTAAATGAAAGGTTATGCACATGGGAAAGAAAAAATCCATTAATGATTAATTTTAAATAAAAAAAACTGGGAAAAAAGTGACAGGAGAAGGACTTGGGAATCCTGGTGCCAGTAAACTCTTTGTAGAAAGCCAGTGTCGGGCGCAGTGAAGGCAAACAGGATTTGGTGTGTATTAAAAGGGGGTATCGAGCACGGATGAGAACATTATTCTCCTTTTATACAAGTCACTGGTTAGCCCACACAGGGAAATTTTGGGGTTACATTTTTGGCACCAGTTACAGGAAAGAATTGTAGAGCTAAACAGGTACAAAGGGGGAACAAAAATAATTAAAGGGCTGGAGGGGACTGCAATACACAAAAAGTGACAAGATTGGGTTATTTAGTTAAGAAAAGAGGCTTCGGAGGGAAATAATAAATATGTTTAAATATATCAAAGGTCAATAGAGAGATCTCTCCCAAGATCTATTGATACCCAAGGCTGTATCCTTAACAAGGGGGCATCCTTTACACCTAGAGGAAAAAAAGTTTCTACATAAACAAAAAAAAGGATTCTTTACTGTAAGAGCAATAAAACTGTGGAACCTCTGCCAGGGGAAACTTGTCAGGGTAAATTCAAAAAGGGTATGGATGATTTTTGGTCTGGAGAAGGGTCGTTGATCAGGGATTTATTCGATTGCCAGTTTGGGGTTGGGAAGGATTTTTTCCCAAAAATGAGGAAATTGGCTTTACCTCTGGGGGGTTTTTTCTTCCTCTGGTCAAACATAGCACTATCCTGAATGGAAAAAGGAGCTGTCTTTTTTCGGCATTACAAACTATGTAACTGTCAAGTTGATGATTTAGAGAAAGAAGGAAAAAAACAATAAATAATATCTATCATCATAGCTTTAACATTGATTTAGTATTAAGTTCTAATTGCTATATGTCTGCTGTTATTTCATATATCTTCAACACATCTTTCCTTGAGACAGATCAAGTGTCTGCTAGAAACAAGATAGTCAAGGACTTCCTCCTCCCCACAGATGATACAGAGCGTTGGGAATGTGTCATATCAGCTAATGCTTCATACGTACATGAAAATTATAACTTGTCTCTTAGCAACCACCAATTAACCAATCATGTAGTGATAAAATAGTCACTACATGATCAGTCTACCACAGATGAAGACCAGACTGCCGCGGATGAACTTCTTCATGACTGTCTTGAACAAACGGAGGCTGAAACCTCCCATCTTCCTACTGTCTCTAAATCCAGTTGGAGAGCCCAGACTATGTCTTCTTCACAGTTTGGATCCAGATAAGCGGACGATCAAGGACGATTCCATCCAGGATTTGCTGAGGTTCCCTTGCAAGAAACCGTAAAGGTTTGCATCCTTACTTCGAGAATGCCAGCCCAAGAAGGTGAAACTCTGGGCTGTAACAGAAGCTGTGTAAGGTCGTCAAAGAGAAGACCATGAAATATACACGATTTTCAGCCTATGACTTTGGCCTGAAGTGGGTCATGCGAGGTTTCCAGACAGCTAGTGGAACGCCCATCAAGAATCAAGAAGCCATTCAGACTCTGATGCATGCTCTCCAATTGCCAGCTCAAGTGGCTATTTTGAAGACTAAAAGCCCATGGAAGAAAAAGGACAGTGGAAGTAGAAGCACCTCAGAGCAAACTTGGCTGAAAAGGGCCACAGCTCTTTTTCCCAGAGATTCAAGAGGAAGCAGGAGTGGCTGTATATGTGCTGACCAGAGCAGAAAAGAAAGAAAGAGAATGTGAAAAGAAAGAAAGAGAAGGTGAAAAGAAAGAAAGAGAATGTGAAAAGAAAGAGACTGTGAGAAGAATGTGAGAAGAAAGAAAGAGAATGTGAGAAGAAAGAAAGAGAATGTGAGAAGAAAGAAGGAAAAAAGAAAGTGAGAAGAAGAAAGAAGGAAAGAAGAAGGTGAGAAAGAAAGAAGAAGGAAAGAATAGAGAGGAACAAGAAGAGAAGAACCAAGGACAAGATGCATTGAATCCAGGTGTTAACCTGTTGAGACAATCTCAAACAACTCGAACAAGCCTGAAGGAAAGTAAAGTGGGATGGAATTGGGAGCAGAGATACACCAAGATGGATTCTAGAGGAAAGACAATAGATTTTGTTTACCAAGGGCATTATATCCAGCTGTTTTACAATGAGCTAATGATACTACCCACAGATGAACTAGCCAGATGATTTCTTCAATCAACAAGATATACCTAGCACCCAGAATCTTCATTTCCCACGGCAAGTAGCCATGCTAGAAGTTGTGAAATATGCAATACTTGTAACCCAGGAGGACTGATGCCAACACCAAGGAAGCATTTGGCTAAAACACTATATCCTCTCCAGTGGATCCGACTGAACACATTGAATTACCCAAGAGTGGAAAATACAAGTATGTTCTAGTAGTGGTGGTGGATATGTTCTCAGGTTTGGCCTGAATTCTACCCCAGTTATCAACATGATTGCCAGAACCACTGTAAAGGGAAACTATTGACTGAGTTGATATGCAGATTTGGGATCCCTGAGGTTTTAAATCTGACCAAGGACCTGCCTTTACTGCAGAAGTAACCAGGGGACATTTGGAAACTATTTGGAACTGCCCTCGACCTGCACACTCCCTACCATCCCAAATTCAGAAGAAAAGTGGAAGAATGAACGCCACTCTGAAGAGCAAGATTATGAAAGCTAGCAAATAAAATCTTTTCCCCTGGCCTGAGATCCTACCCATTTGCACTCTATTCCGTCGGGAAAACACCCCTAGGCAGCCCCATGGTTCACTCCTTAGGAGATAGTATTCTTGGGCCCCCACCCAGATTTAGGGAGGTTTCACACATAGAAGTTGAGTGAAAGGGGAATGATAGCCTTGTAAAATATGTTATAAATCTGTGTAATGAATTGAAACTAATTTCATGCCATAGTGTTCCCCTCCATTCCAGTTTCCAGACTCTGATCAAAGCTACATCCTGGTGACTTTGTGTGGGTGCAGAAACACGTCATAGATTCTCTGGAGCCCAGATTTGACCATACCAGGTACTCCTGGTGTCCCCAACCTAAAGTGAAACTTAAAGGGAAAGACCCACGTGGGTGCACGCTTCGCATTGCAGAAGTGACTGTGGCCAACCGGTCATCATGAATCACCCCTTTTTATCTTTTCCTACATCTGTATTGTCTGGGTGTGTGTGGGGAGCACAAGAGGTAGCAATCACCAAACCGAAAGGGGTGATCACTTTTTGGTATAACTCATCCAGTACTCAAGTAGCAACCTTTAAATTAGAGTTTTGCGATATTGCCCAGTGCGGATCACTAACCGATGAGAGCCCCTCTGAACCGACACAGAGTACACAAATATTACTGATTACTTGTGTCAGAATGGGTACACAATACATATGTGTGACAGATGACTATTGGGGGACTAAGTGTGATTCCTGGGGGGCAGTAGGATTTCAAACACTGGAAACGACTGGGGATTTTAGACCTGAAACTGCACTGGGAAAGAAAGACAAAAAAGGTAGAGCTTTACTTGCTAGAATGACTTTGTTAAACCACCCCGTGTAGATGGTAAGGGAACCCAATTGGTTTTAACTATAGACAATTCCCAGTCCAAAAGATGCAGGGGTTTATGTCCTGGGTTTTGGTGGTGGTAAGGGAAGTTACCTAACTCAATTAAACATTAATGACATGGTATACTCCCCAGAATGGAGAGAACTAGAGACCTAGATCACCAGAACCAGTGCCACTGGAAGAAGCAGAGATGGGAGGAGTTTGCATGATGATCCATGACATGTGTTGTACGTACATACCTAACAATACAGGACCAAACGGGAAGGTGACCTTAGCCATTATAAACTTGGATGATCTTTCTCAGGAGATGAAAAGGAACTCGGGAATTAAAGGGCCCATGGATCAGTATTTTCCCTGGATTTAGTGGATGGCAGAAATGGTTAGCCCAAAACAGGAATGGTATTGGGTGTAGTTCTCTTAGTTTCCCGATGCTGGTAGTGATGTGGTGTCTTCCTTGCATCAGAAACTGTTGTCTAAAGGATAGATCAGGTGGTACCTGTGCTGCTTACTTGGAGGAGGATGGTTCACCATGCATGGAAGAGAATTCCATAACCAGTGTTCCCCCAATGAGAACAAAGTTTTACACGGAAAAGCTACGGATTGACCAACAGGCCCTAAAATCACACCACAAGGGGATTGTGAGAGCAGGGTGTGAGGCTTTTTCAGGGTGACCCTTCTTAGTTTTCTAGACCTAGAACTTCTATCCCTCCTGCCTTAGGACAGGTCTTCGCGTTTAGTAGGCAGCTGTCGGGGTTCGGGGATAGCTCAATAACTCTTGACCAACACCCTCAGGCAGGGACCGAATTAGCTAGTTTAAAAGGTCATAGGGACCGTGAGGGACCCCTCTCCCCATCCTTACCTGGTGACAGGGAGGAAGCGGATCGAACAGATTTTAATGTTTTAGAGGGGACTGTAAGTTGATGATTTAGAGAAAGAAAGGAAAAAAACATTAAATCAGTTCTATCATCATATCTTTAACACTGAGTTAGTATTAAGTTCTAATTGCTTTCTGTCTGCTGTTATTTCAGATATCTTCAACACAGCTTTCCTTGAGACAGATACATTGTCTGCTAGAAACAAAAAAGTCAAGGACTTCCTCCTCCCCACAGATGATACAGAGCGTTTGGGAATGTGTCATATCAGCTAAAGCTTCATACGTACATGCAATTATAATTGTCTTTTGCCAACCAATTAACCAATCATGTAGTGATAAAATAGTCATGTGATTAAAAAGTTCTATTGGAATGTAATTTACTGTGATTAAACTTCAGATTTCATGTCCCAGCCAAGCGTTTGGGTCATACATCTCGAGCTCCGGCTGCCGACAGCAATAATAATAATAATATAATTCGGAGGAGGCATTTAATTGGATAAGGAGTGGAACAAAGATAGATTCCACACCTGATTTAATCATCTTGACATAACTATATATCTGTGATAAGAGTATTTCTTAATTGTATTGTACAACTATAATTATATCTTAGCAGACTTTTAGTAACTCATTAAGGCTGTATTTTTTATATCTTCATATTGATCCCTTATTTGATTAGATTTGGCTTGTTCACCATACTACTTGATTTCTCAGTTGTCCTTTGACTCTCTTTAAAGGGTTATCTACTGACTCAACCAAGAGGAAATATCCAGTCTGACCTTTAAATAGATGACACCATCATTCTTTCTTTCATTATTCTTGCAAAATGAAAAGTAAAACAGCAAATGAAACAGCAAATTAAAGAGCCGGTATGGACAGAATGTGTCAAGAGTGCTTTCACTACATGGAAACATGTGATGTTTTTCTTCACTATGTTTATATATAAATACTGTATATGACATAGACACACACTCATTGTAAAACAAAATGACGCTTTAAGAAGGAGTTGTTGGCCACAAAATACCACCATATACTGACTGAATAACTCTCCTATACTATCACTAAATAATGATCAGTATGCATATAGTGACCATATAGTGGAAGATAACATTGTACAAAGGGAGGGCCAATATCAGGAATTTCAGGGTCCAATACAACCACAGTGTCGGGATTCATCACGTTTCAACTTATTGTAATTGCTGGACTAGTCCCTTATACTGCATACACAACTGAAATTACCATACAGTATGGGCAATTTTAGGGTGAAACAATATGGTTTCACACTAATAGTTTCTGTCTTTCTTTGGACTTCTAGAACCGGACAAATATTGTCAAGTGTTAGGGTCAGCATAAGACCAATCTTCATATATATATAGAAAGCCACAATATTATAACCTTTTTCTTCCTTTTTAATCAGTGCAAAATATATTCATTATAGTACAATGGACATTATTTAAGAATATAAATAGGTAACCGTTACCGGGTAAGGTGCAAAAAGTCCAACCTTCTAGTCCATGCAGACTTTTTCACAGGCTAAAACCTGCTATTCCTCTGAGTGTGTAGCCTCCATCACCTCCGTACTCGTTTACACCTGCTACGTTTCGGGGTCCGCCCCCTTTGTCAAGCATTCTGGGATGTTGAAACGGTTCTACTTATATAGTGAACAAACCATTAAAAACAATATTTAAAAACATCGGTGTTTGCGGGTAAGTGATTTCACTTTTCTATGCTAGATTTATTACTTCTATTATAATCTCAGCTTTTCTTTTTCTGTTTTCTGTTTTCTTCTTTATTATTATTTCTTTACTACCCTACAAACCCGTCCCCACGAGTTGGGGGTGAGAAGACTTAAAGATACACACTCCACCTACACTCTTCATTGAGACCACAAGGTGCTATAGTTTGTAACTGGTTAATCCAGTAGACTTCTCTCCTTAATAATTGTGTTGTTACATCCTCCGTCATATTACTATGAATTTCCTCCAAGATGCACCATTTTAAATCACATACATTATGTCGGCACTCATAAAAATGTCGTGCGACCGTAGACTCTTCAAATTTTTTTGTTTGTGTTTTTCCTTCCCTATTTTCACTATGATCTTTTTCTTCTATTTTTGCCATTTTATTTTTATATAATCTGATCTGGGACCTGTGCTTATTTAGTCTTATCTTGATTTTCCTTGCCGTTTGTCCTACATATGATTTTCCACATGGGCATTTTAACATGTATATCACTTTTCCAGTATCACATGTATAAAAACCTCTCAATTGTATTTCATTTCCCCTCGTTGGATGATTTATAGAACTCACTCATTACTATAATTATTTTCGATTTGGATCAGATGTGTTTTTACAAAAACAAGGGACTTCAATGGGAAGTCCAGCTGCCCCGAGTTTCGCTAATATATATATGAATAAGATGGAGTGTGAACACGTCATCCGTGGAATACATGGTCGGCATATCCTATTATGGCTTAGATTCGTGGATGACGTGTTCATGCTCTTGACAGGAACGGAAGAGGAACTGGAACAATTTAATGGATATATCAATAATATACACCCATTATTGGAATTTACTGAAACAAAAAATTCTACTACAGTTAATTATTTAGATGTATCTATCATTGTACACAAAAGCAACGGATAGAAACAATTTACTGAGGAAAGACAGCTATCATGCCCCTAGTACATTCAAGGGAATCCCTAAGGGGCAATTCTTACGTGCAAGAAGGATCTGCACATCGGATAGGTCATATAATGATCAAAAAGCAAAAATAATAGAGAAATTAACCGCCCGAGGGTATGATGAGGAATCAGTACGTAGAATAGGTGAGGAAATAGGTAAAATCCCAAGAGAAACCGCTCGACAAAAGAAAAGAACTCAGGAATCAACAGAATCAAAAGTGGATTTCATCTCTAAGTATGACAAACATGCGAGTTTAATTAAGAATAGTATTCTAAAAAATTGGAGAATACTACAGAATGACCCTACATATAGTAAGTTGTTTACAGAGAGACCCAGATTTATATATCGCAAAGGTAAAACGGTGGGCAATTATATTATTAGATCAGACATACAAAAAACGCATCATGTGAATAAGCAGCAATTTCTAGATACACAGAAACGAGGAACATTTCCTTGCTTATCATGTCAAAACTGTAGTAGCATTATAAAAGGGAGTTCTATAAATCATCCAATGAGGGGAAATGAAATACAATTGAGAGGTTTTTATACATGTGATACTGGAAAAGTGATATACATGTTAAAATGCCCATGTGGAAAATCATATGTAGGACAAACGGCAAGGAAAATCAAGATAAGACTAAATGAGCACAGGTCCCAGATCAGATTATATAAAAATAAAATGGCAAAAATAGAAGAAAAAGATCATACTGAAAATAGGGAAGGAAAAACACAAACAAAAAAATTTGGAGAGTCTACGGTCGCACGACATTTTTATGAGTGCCGACCTAATGTATGTGATTTAAAATGGTGCGTTTTTGAGGAAATTCATAGTAATATGACGGAGGATGTAACGACACAATTATTAAGGAGAGAAATTTACTGGATTAACCAGTTACAAACTATAGCACCTTGTGGTCTCAATGAAGAGTGTAGGTGGAGTGTGTATCTTTAAGTCTTCTCACCCCCAACTCGTGGGGACGGGTTTGTAGGGTAGTAAAGAAATAATAATAAAGAATAAAAAAGAAAAAAGAAAAAGAAAAAGAAAAGCTGAGATTATAATAGAATTAATAAATCTAGCATAGAAAAGTGAAATCACTTACCCGCAAACACCGAAGTTTTTAAATATTGTTTTTAATGGTTTGTTCACTATATAAGTAGAACCGTTTCAACATCCCAGAGTGCTTGACAAAGGGGGCGGACCCCGAAACGTAGCAGGTGTAAACGAGTACGGAGGTGATGGAGGCTACACACTCAGAGGAATAGCAGGTTTTAGCCTGTGAAAAAGTCTGCATGGACTAGAAGGTTGGACTTTTTGCACCCTACCCGGTAACGGTTACCTATTTATATTCTTAAATAATGTCCATTGTACTATAATGAATATATTTTGCACTGATTAAAAAGGAAGAAAAAGGTTATAATATTGTGGCTTTCTATATATATATGAAGATTGAGCATATTGGGATTGGGGAATCCTAAAAACCTAGCCACAAGAGGTAACCGGGGATATATTTTACTACAGAGTGAGACGTATGTTATGAAGTAGGGTCAGCATAAGACACCTGTTGGCTCCTACAGTTTCACTTATATTAATATTTTCAAAAGGACTGACTTGGACATAATGGAAGGAGGACTCTGTGGGTTCATTCTCTTTTAGCTGAGAAGACCTCAGTTCATATTTCTTTTGACTTTTGTAATATATTCATCACAATTCTTGTGAATAAGACGTTCATAGGAAGCCCACTGTTTTTCTGTCTTCTTTATGCTATGTACATTCTGGGTACAGACCCTCAAATGCCTATAGAAAGCAGGCTACTTTACCTACCTTGTTTTCTTCCTTTTTCTGCTCAAGTTCCTTTTATAGGCTCTCTTGGAGTACACAGGCACCTCTATATCTTTTTTCCTTAATATATACTCTTATAACGAAGTCACATGCTCAGTCTTCTGTGTCTAATATACAGTAACCTATCTGAGATATCTCTACAGTAGGGGGTGAGTGGTTTTCTGGGAGGATGACTGTTTCCAGACAATTCCTGATCTGAGAATATCCAGAGGATTAATTTGCAGCAGCAGCTATTGCAGATGAGTGGGAGAAAACTGTAAAAGTGAACTGAAAGAGTGAGTGTGGGACCTTGCGAGAGTGTTCTGTTTCTAAAGTCTGCTTTTTTTTAAGTATGGGATTTAAGATTGAGGAGAGAAGTATTTCCTAATCCTGTAGCAAATACCCTTGTAAACTGATGAGTGTATATCTGTCTATTTATCATTGCACTACATTTCAATTTGTAGCAGACATATAGCTTATACATTGTAGCTATACCTATTTTGCTTACAGATTACATACATAATTTTGAAGAGTAGTTTTGTTTGCTACAATTCAAAAGACCTTTTCCAAATACATTAACCCCTTACCGCTGGAGTCAGTTTTGGCTTCTCTGACAGAGCCCAATATTTGAAATCTGACATCTGTCACTTTATGTGAGAATAACTTTTTGACACTTGTATCTATCCATGTGATTCAGAGTTGGTTTTCTTGTGACACATTGGGCTTTAAGTTAGTAAGAAATTTTGGTCCCAAAAGTCCTTGTTTATTTGTGAAAAATATCAAAGTATCGTGAAAAATGTGAAAAATGTACCATTATCAAACTTCAAAAGTGTTTGCATGTAAGACAGATAGTTATTCCACTCAAAATAGTTTATAACTAGCATCTACCATATGTCTACTGTAAGCATCATTTTTTAAATGTCTTTTTTTTTTACAACATTAGGGGGCTTAGGCATTTAGTAGTAATTTTGCCATTTTCAAGAAAATCTGCAATATTTTTTTAGGGAACAGTCCAATTCTGACGTGACTTTGATTGGTCTGTATGTTATATACCCCCATAAATGACTTCATCTAAGAAACTACACCCCGTAAAGTATTAAAAACATAATTTAAGAAGTTTGTTAACCCTTTAGGTTGGTTTACAGGAATTAAAGCAAAGTGGAGGTGAATTTTCAAAATTTCACTTTTTTTTGCAGATCTTCAGTTTTTATCTATTATTCACAAGAACATGGTAGATGAGACCAGGGAAATGCAATTTATTATTGATTTCCCAGATTCTGATGTTTACAGAGATATCTCATATGTGGCCCTAGTGTGCTATTTGGCTCAACCACAAGCCCCAGAGTAGGAGCAGCACCTACCGGACTCTGGGGTCTCATTTTCATTACGACTTTATTTAGGCGCCATTTCAGGTTTGCTGACACCTTAAGGCGCTAAAACTTAATAAACACCTTTAAAATACCCCATATTGGAAACTACGCCCCTTAAGGAATATATCCAGGGGTGCAGGGAGTATATCGACCCCACAGGTGTTTCACAAATTCTTATGGTGTTAGGCTGTGGAAATGAATAAATTTTTTTTTCCAACAATCTGCAATTTTAGCTGAAAATGTTTAATTTTTACAAAGAATCCTGGAAAAAAAATCATAAAAAAGCAATACTGGAATTTGCCAAAATTTGCCACAAAGCTTTTGGGTGAAAGTCCTTTGGAGGGATGAGACTAAACTATAGCTTTTTGGCAACTCACATCAGCTCTATGTACACAAATACAAAAATTAACCATACAAATTAAAGAACATTGTACCTACTGTGAAACATGTACTTGGTTTTATTTTGGGGCTGCTTGGCTGCATCTGGCACAGGGTGTCTTTAATCTGTGCAGGGTACAATAAAATATCAAGAATATCACGGCATTCTGGAGCGAAATGTGCTTTAGAATGAGAAATCTCGGTCTCAGTCGCAGATTGTGGCCCCTCCAACAGGATAATAACCCAAACCACACAACTGAAAACATTCAAGAATAGCTAAGAGCAAAACTTTGGCCTTCTATAAGCCCTGAGCTAAATCCCGCTGAACATTTGCTAAAGGAGATGAAACATGCAGCCACGAGAAGACACCATTCAAAAAAAATTTTGGTTGAAAAATGTACATTTTAGAAGCAATGTTTGATTTTCATTAGCTGCTTTTCAGTAAATTAAAATTTATTATTATTTTTGTCAATTTCAACTTATTTCAGTGACCATCCTGGTGTTGGTAAGTTCCTATGTAGCGGGATTACTCGGTAATGAATGCTTCCATCGCCAACATGTTTAGCTTTCTATTACTTCCTGCCCCTTGCAGTCTCTCAACATGAAGCTCCACTACAGAACACAACTCATGGATAAGATACTGCTTCTCAAGACTCTTCATCAATGGATCTGATATACCCTTAAAAATACACTTATAAAAATGTATACAAGCTGCACAAACACCTAGCTGCTCACAGAAGAGAAAGCAAAAACACATGGGGCGACATGTATGATCGGGAGTTGCGCCTGTTTTCTGGCGAAAACTGCGGCTCACCGATCCGAATCCACTGTCGGACGCAGTGATGCGATGTTAGGCGCAAACTTTGCCACTTTCGACTGCGCCTAACATGAAGGGGCGTGCAATGGGTGCGGTGTGGGCGTACAGGGGCGGGATGCGGCTCATTCAAATACTCTGAGGCATGCATGATTGGGCTCGACAAAGTGTGGCGCATTGCAGCGCTCGCCAGCTCCGACAGGCAGACCGAGTTGAAGTTGGTCTAAATGAGCCGGAGGAGGCGAAGTGAAGCGAGAACAGAACATGGGAGGAAACATATAGAAGATCGCGAAAGAAATCCATCTCAACTCTCAGCTCCGTGCGGCATGGAGTATGATTCCAAAAAAAAAGTTTTTATTAGGTATAAAACATGATCAGAAAAAGAGCTCAAACCTTCAAAAAAAAAAAAAAAAATCACTTTCCAAAAATCTAGAACGGCGCAACTTCAGGAATTAGGATCTTGGAAATTGCCGGGAAATACAGTAATTCAATTCTGTAACGCTTTATTTGGTTTGGCAGAAAACCCGCCAGT
>JAODAL010080442.1:0-12246 GCA_025379985.1 Phyllomedusa bahiana | reverse complement strand
CAATAAAAAGCTGTACTGCCCCAAAAGTGAAAAAACACGTATCTGAAATGTATTCGGATAATAAAAGGTATTTTTGGCACCTATCAACCTGTGCTGAGTAAAAAAATTGCTGGATTCTAATTTAACTGCAAGGTGGCTATATCAACAAAGCGGGAAATTTGGGCAAAATTGAAAAAGAACACCTATCTGAAATGTATACTGATAATAAAGTGGAGTTTTGCACCTAACAAAGAGACTGCAGTTACTAGAAAAGATGTGTATCCTAATATAAGTTCAGGCTTGCCCAATATCTAGGGAAAAATATTTCAATAGAAAACTGTTAATAATAAAGCTATTGCAGTGCAATGTCTACACTAATTTTTGGGTGAACTTTATCCAGTATTCCCTTATAGAGCTTGTCTGTGTTCGCCCGGGGGCCCCCCTCCCCGCTCCCCACCGTGAAATTACGGGGGTAGATGCTCCTTTAAAATTTCTCTACCTAACTAATAAAATCTTCCAATCTCTGATCTAACTAAGTTGTAAGGATCACAGCTAACAGTAGAGCTTTCTCTGTGAAGAAATAGAATAATTTTCGCTGAGCTGTTTGGAAACACAGGAAAGGCCACATCCTACTGTATGAGACCTGAGAGACACTGATCATGAACAGGAAGGGCTGTTCTATGTAAAACGAGGTCATGTGATTTTTCCAGCCAATCGCAACCATACATATCCCAGTCATGATGTCGCACACACATCTCACCCTGCTCTATTCTCTAAGCTGATTTGCTGGCCGCCAAAATGACAGGAAGCGCCGAAAATGGCGCGATATTAATAGATGATGCACAGATTTTAACCTAAATTATCGCATGATCTAAAAATTTCGATCAACACTAAGTGATAATGAGATAAGACCAAAATATGAAAGAGGTGTTCTGGAAAATACGTAAGGTAAGTCAATTCCAATTCCATTTTCCATTGTCACATTGCAATTTACATTTATTTTTACGTTGGTTAATATCCAATGATTCTGAAGACGGTCACCTCAACCTATTTTTTTAACTGCTAATACCACTGTAGATCATGTGCCTTGCAGTGATAATGTAATCTTTCCTGGCTGGATTACCTCCCCTCAAATTTATGTCTCAACATACCTTTCGTCAAGTATATAGATAAACTCTACGACTGTTTCTTAATAGCACAATAGCATAAAACCAGTCAAACATCAATGGAGGCGGCTCATGGATAGCATGGACGCTAAAACTGCCGTGGATTCAAGGCAATATAGAAAATGCAGGTTAAGCTTCAATGTTGAAGCTTAGACAAATGATTTGGGAAAATCAGATGGTGGAAAAATGGACAACAAATCACCACTGTAAGTAAATATCTTTTTTATCATTTAACTGGTACAAAAGATTTTACAACATGGTGACGATTTCACCAAGAAAACCCCATTAACTTTTTAAAAGAGCATAAACATCAGAAGTGAAAGTAGTGTTTCCATTTTCTAAAAAAAAATTGCTTTTGCCTACCCATCAAACCATTCCTGATCCTCATCAGCAGGGTTGCCAACAAGATTATTTCATTTCTCTGGATAACCTATCAAAAAATCACAGATTGGAAAACCATAATAAATCATAAAGTTTATAAGTGATATATGTCAGTGGGCCAGAATACTGATATGAAGAATTTAGTAGCATTCACTGTGATCTGCAAACTGGTGATAATCACAATAATCTGAAAAAGCTTTCCCAGCTCCAAAGCAAATCAAGGACACATCCATTTTTGGTGGACTCTAGAAAACTGTCTCTTTTTATGGAATGTCAAGGAAAAAATGGATAGTTGCCATATACATTTCATATAAGCCCATGTACGTATCTAACCTCTAGATACTAATGACAACAAATTCTGTTACATGCTATTGCCCTAATGAAACTCTAAAATTAATCTGCTGCACACTTAAGTGTTAGCATTGCTTGTCCATGATTAGCAAAAGCTCTTTTTTTCTCCTACAAAAAGTGTTCTTCTTGCCAGTGAGCTATGTCTGATATTGCAATACAGTCCCCTTGACTTGAATCAGCATAAGCTGCCATACCAGACGCATGGACAGAAACAGGGCTGTGGATTCGGCAAGCCGAAGCCCCGACTCCGACTCCTCAATTTCCCAAACCTCCGACTCCCGACTCCGACTCCTGACTCCTGACTCCCGCATACATGGTGCATGTTTAAGTGATAACTCTACTGTAGTAAAATGGTAACATCAGGCTGTTTATCACCTTATGATACAATAGTCAAGCTATTTAGGTAGAACAGACACTGACAAGCAAAAGGGTAACAATGTTTTTTTCTTTTGAACACTTGTGGGTAGAGTTGAAGAAAAAGCTGTATTTGTTTCCAAGTCCAGTCTGCACCAACATTGGGAATGTGTAGAAGAGACCTGGATCAGATTTTGGTAAAGATGTGCTTGAATCTGATTCAGAGCCCAGAAGGATTCAGGCAGTGCTAAAAACCAAAGGTGGATTTCCCAAATACTAACAAAATAATAAAAATTAACACTGTGATTTTAGGAGCAAAACTGTAACTAAGCAGTTACAGGACAAGGATCTGCAGAACTAAGCAGATGCTAAATACTTGCAAGTCAAATTTATGTATAAGATATGTAAGAGGACTGTATATAAAATTACAGTAGCCTCATGTACAAAGCTGTAGTGGATGGAGAGATATGGAGCCTGAAAGTCACAAGTTCAACCATTGTTACCATTTTGCTTGTCAGTGTAAAATATATTTATTGGACATGACTTTAGGACACAAAAAAAATTGTAAATATGCAAAACATTGCAGGAACATTTGTGAAGTCTCTGAATTTGTTCTGAGAAATAGTATCGCCTCCATCAGATCCTGCATACATGACCTCACATCTGATCTCATTATATCCAGGCTAGAGAACGGCCTCTCTACACTAACTTGGGTTAGTGTATAAAGGAATTGCTTCAGCCACAGTCAGTTTTGATGAAAGGTTAAACTCTTCTACTTCTTTGAAAACAGGTGAAAAATTTAGCTGAAATCTGTTTGCCATGGGAGCAAAATCTTTTCCCCTGTGGCAGCGCTTTGCCTGCTCCATGTCATCAATTACCCTCCTCATGTGATAAGGCTGAAGATATGGGAGCAGTAGCACTGGCTGGATCCAATTTCTCTTGCTCTTTGCACTGCATCGAACTAACTGGAACAACTTATTTATGACGACTCCGACTCCTGCAAAATAGCCACCGACTCCGACTCCGACTCCACAGCCCTGGACAGAAATGACGCTATTTCTTTAGAACAGACCTTCAGCTGTATTTCTGGGACAGTGTATGTATGTATGTTTATACTTAGGTAGGTAAAATCACAAAAAGAAAAAAGAATGAGCTGAACATCCACATAAGTCAAGATAGTATAATCTCAGCTGTTTTCATATCTATCATATAGAATAGATGGATAATGGGTGAAAAATTGTATACCAATCAGATTGTATGACAATTAGATGTCAGCACTTCCGCTCTCTTGCAGCTTTATCCCTCTTTTTTTACCTTCTTCACTGTCCATCATTTAGTGTATAACCCAAGCCAGGCATTGAAGATATCTGTAAAGGTTTCTAAATATTGCATAGCACCTGCTGAATGGAAAATGTTTCTAATAATATAATGTATTTACAAAGTTCCATGAATGCATATTTACTATTTTAATTTATGCAAAAATAGTAATGATAGATACACCTTGAAGCAATGTGAGTACTAGGGTGCCTGGAGCCCATCAATGGCGTTGGTTCTTAATCCCACCAGTGCTGGGGGTCCAGCCTACAGTCACTGCACATAACTGCATAACTACACATTTCTTTTTGCACTCTACCTTTTTGCTTTGTGACTTTCTCTGCCCTTCTTCCTAAAATGAAGCTCCAGCCAGCCATGCCCAGTAGTTTCCCTTGCTCCATTGTAGGGCCAGTCAGAGCCTGCTTTAAAGAGGTTATTTCATAAAAAACAAATATTAATTATATACAGGATAGGTCCATTGTTGGGCCTCCCACCATTAATTCTACAAGATTCTTAGACCCTAGAACTATGTGAACACTGCTGTTCCATTATTTCTTTTGGCTCAATAGGACAGCTGAGCAATGCACTCAATTTTTTTTTGGCAGGCCAGACCCACTGCTACATTTACACTCCTCTTTATTATGATTATGCAGTGACAAGAAAATGTGCTTAGGTTCTTGTGATCATGGACAGGTTCAAACACACATTCAGTTGAAAACTATGGCCTGGGTTGTGACATATACAGATAACCCATACAGGAAATGTGATGTATATGTTACACACTGCTACATGCTGCTTTCTAGTTGCAATCCAAAAGATGGGGGGGGGCATTCATCATTTTGCCTGGGCACCACAGCTAAATCACTGTACATCAGTCAGCCCAGGGTATACTTTTTTTCCCATGGAGGTGGATGGAACTTTCCCCTTTTTTGCCTAGGGCACAACAGTTTGCCCCAGCCCTGGTTGTATTCACTGTCATGTGTGACACCAAACGGTATCTGACCACTTGTGGTCACTACATGGGGGTATTGTAAGTTATGTTGGCGCTTGTATAGTGGCGTGTATAATTGTTCTTATTTTTTAATGCGGGGTGCCCCCCTTTTCGTGCCCCCTTGTATAGGGGTTGATATGCCAACTTTGACTTTCTTTGTCTTTTTATGGTGTTATTTATTTTGAAACTGATGAGGTACAACCAATGCAAAATGGGAAAGGTTTTTGTATGTGGATTGGTAAATTTTGTACCACAGGTCCATTTTAGTCCCAGTTCCAGCCGTGGTCAAAGATATACCCAAAATTTTATTTAAAAACCCAGCATGATCCAACCTTTATTACCTAAAACCCTGCCCCCCCCGGTATTTTTTCCCTAGCTCCGGGCCAGAACCCCCCAATTTTTTCCTGAGCCATTTTTATGAAGCCCAAACATTCTCTGTATCCGGGAAAAGGCAAACCAAACCCCCCTTTCCATTTCCGTGGCCATATTTGTAGCCCTAAGCAACCCCAAAGAACCCAAAGTTCCGGGTTTTAAATTAACCGGCATTTTGCTCCACCTACTAAGTTCCACTCCCCCTCCCCTCCTGGCAATTCACTTTTTACTGTAATTAAACATTGATATGCAACTGTCGAGTGATAACTTCGCCAGCACACCTGAACATCAAACCCAAAGCCCGCAACCATTACCCTTTGTCAAGCACTGGGCATTCTTGTACCCTCCTCATTTTTTTTGATTTTCGGTGATAAGGAGGGAACAGGGAGGAGCACAAGTTGCATACTACGGGCCAGGATAAATCTGCAACCCAAAAAAAAAGGACTCCATTTTTTTTTCCTATTGCTCACAGCACCACACTGCGCTCGGGAGGGGAACATTACTCAGAACACCCACTGACTTCCTTGGGAAATGCCCCGATCCTATCATCAAACTCAAACAACACGTCCCCTTGGACAAACTATTGAAACCCAAAAGGGTGATTATCTGACCTTAAAGTAAACCCAAAAATCACCTGACGTTTGTACTTCATTCCCTCAATTTGGGACACAAACACCACTCTTCCTTCTTTGGGGGGACTTTGTATTTCAGGATACACGGCAGTTGTCAATCCGCAAATGGCCATCCCCGGCATCGTGGGGGATAGGGTAAAAATTGTTTCAATAGGGTGTAGAGAGATACAGCAAGCCTGTGATGACTTCAGTTCACGTTCTGGTGGTGTGCTTTTCCGTGCCCCTGTACTTGTCACTCGAGGGGGGGGCAGTTAAACTGTGATTACTTTACCCAGCTATTGGACCCGTATATAAAACGTATCCAAAAATTTTTTCGCGCTGAAACAAACTATACAATAACTCTTAAAGGCCCCCAAGCGAAAAAGTTCCAATCGCTGTCCAACCCCTTTTTCTTCTGGCATTTTTGCATTCCCAAAATGGCTTTGTACGGGCCCATTTTCACCGCATTACTTGAGACAAGCCAATTCCCCCAGTACGTAAATAGGGATAGGGTACTAACAATGCAGGGCCAAAATTCTGAAATACGTGGTTCCCTTACTCAAACCACAAACTCTCCAGGACAACTTCCCCTTACTCAGGATAAACTTTTCAGTTCCATGCAAACTACACCCACTTTACCTCCACCACCAGAACCAATTTTCAGGGACTTACCCCCCACCGGGGCATCACCACCCCATCCCCTCCTCAGCCACTGGACCCTTTCTCTGGGTTCTCCCTTCTCACCCATCACGGCAGCCACAATCCCCCAGGATCAACCAATCTACTCCCTTTTTTCACCCAAACAAGTCAATAATTACTGTCCAAATCCCAACCCCTAAGAAAAACCCTTGGCATTTTACGTGCACAGCCAGATACGAAGACATATTCGCCCCTTGGAAAGATCTATACCATGTTCCCCGCAACAAGGTGGGGAATTTTTGGGGCCTATCAAAAATTAGCTCTAAAAAAAGACTGTTGGGACATCCTATTTTATCATCGGGGGAGAGTTTTGGCGGTCGTCTTCTTTTTTGGGCAAAGGAACCTTTGATGGTCCTCAGTAATATCTTCAATTCTACTCAGAGTCTACTGAATCTGTGGGAATTTTTTATCCCGGTGTCTGTTATTCCGGACCGGGGATTTGACATGAACTCAAAAGCTCAAAAATCCTTTTTTCAACGGCTTTGTTACAGGTTTACTTAAAACCATTTGGGATTTGAAACAATCGAGCAAAATATCAGTTTTTACCCGGAAGTCAACTTCTCTCCATTGCTAAGGCACAAACTGTTTCATCCCAACAGTTAAAAAAAGGTTTCAAAATGTGCCCCTTTTTTCCCAAGAGCTCCCACAGGGCTCTTAGCTCAGCCAGGCCCCAACTCTACAATAAACCCAATGCAATTTTTCCCGGGGTATCAACCTACAGCTCCTACGAGATAACGTTTCACGACCTTTCCAGAGCACACACCCCGGGGACAAGGCCGAACCAGAAAACTTGTTTCTATGCAACCGACCCGGGAATACATGGGGCGTGGCGCTAAAGTGTACGAAAAAAGGGAAATTTCTTGCTCCCAATGGACGCAATTACCGCGATACCCTCAAGCATATAATAATTTCAACCTATCCCAAAAGTTTTTAAATTTTCAACCGTCAAGTTTCAACCAACAAAAAAACAACCAGACCTCAGTCCTAAAATAATAACCATTCATTGGCCCTCAATTTACAAATTTAACCCATAGTCAGTCCAACAAGCATATCCTTAAGATGTGTCTTATCCGCTTTTCAACCTCAAGACACCCCCTATCGCCCTCATCCTAGGATTCCGGAAAACCCCTATGCCCTTCTTTTTCTCCCATTTTTCAGAAACACCACTGTTAGTCATTCTAAACCAGGTTTGCGTCAATCTCAAAAAATGGCCACCACTTCCTTTCCTTGTGATACAGGTGCAGCCAAATCGTTCTGAAAACTTCTGACATTCCACTGGAGTCATACTTTCCCTGACTACTTTTTCTTTGAAGGGGTTGGAGCCCAAACCAGACTCGTTTAAACCTACACAATGTGCCATTGGACATAAAATGGACTCCTTTTAGACCTTATCCCCCCTTTACTTCCCAACAATCTTTTTGAAGGATCTTCTGAAAAACGGACTGCTACTATAAATATATTTTTCTTTAATCTATTTGGACTACATACTCCAATTTCACATGAAGCCTACAAGCTGCCCCCTGCGTTTCCATGTTTTATCCACATCAAGCAAAACTCCTGAACTTTTGACACAAGTACCTCCTGAATTTGGTCTAAAGGCCCTGTGAGTCGGCATCCTTCCGTCTCCCCTGAAATGTCTTCTTAAAAGAGGTTGCTAACCCTCCTCGCTTGCCTCAATATCCCTTTAAACATGATCAAAACAATCTCTGGAGTCACAAATCAGAAATTCCGGGGATAAGGGGGACTCATCCATGCATTTCTCCTGCAAATACACCTGGGTTTTCTCTTTTTCAAAAGAAAAGTATCCCGGTGAACCTCCAAAATACCGTTTGGTTCGGGATCAGGAGCAGTCATTGCGTCACGGATTATAAACCCCAGGTCCCCAAAAACTCATGTTCTTCTCAGCCAAGTACCTTCTTCAGCTGCCCACTTTACATTCATGGTTTTGCAATGTTTTTTCAGTTCCCACTACACAAGGGCTGTCAATACCTTTTTTCTTCATTATCTGGTAATCGCCCACCTAGACAGGATGTTTTAAAGGGGGCCCGAACTGGGGCCCAACAGTTTACTCAAGCCCTGCAGGACATGATGTATTCTCTTGTGTGCACCTGATTTTCCCAATTGTCAATCAAAACTCTTTTATCTTTTTCAACATTTGGCATCAATCAACTGCAAAATTCACGTCCAAGCTCCCTCTGGTCTAAAAAAGTGATTCCCCGGGGGGGGGGATTGCATTCACAGGGGACCAAACCCTTACTGATTCGGGAAAAGCTGTGATGCTCATTTTTTCACCCAAACAATCTAAACAACTTCAAATTTCTGGTTTGTCACTTAGCGTCAATGGATACCCTATGCCCCCAGCTTTTGCAAATTTTATCAATTCGTTCAAGGACATTAGTTAAAAAACCCAAAGAACTCTCCTTGAAACAAGAGGGTTTTTAAAGCCCGGAAAAACGTATCCTAAAGCTCCGGCTCTGGAAACCGGCTACTTACAGCCTTTCACCTCTTCCAAATTTTGAAGACTATGGCCCCAATTCCGAAGTCTTTACACAAAAACATGGAAGCGTATGAGACGTCTTGGGTATATTCTTCAAGTTGATCCCGTTGACGGACTGTCCCATTCCCCCAGAGCAATCATTGTGCCAAGTTCTTCTTTAAAAAACACACGCCATCATTTTATGCCATCAGGTCAATGTTTTGGCTCATCATGATCTACAAGGGGTCCTGAAACGTCGCAGAACCTAAATTAGTAAAAAAAGCCCCCCCCCCATCTCCGTAAACCAAATCCCCATTATTGATGCCTGAAAATTCCTTTGAAAAATTACTACTCTCAACCCGCCATTCTGTTTCCTCTCCAAGGGGGGAAGATGAGATATCACCAAGATTAGGGACCAGACGCCACGGAAGAACCCTTCATACTTCTTTAACAAAAGGAGGGTGAAACCCTCCCTACTGCTCTACATCCAAGTTGGAAACCCAGATTAGTCTTTTTCACAGATGGTCCAGATTCGGATGATCAAGGACGATTCCATACAGGATTTGCTGTGGGTTTCCTTTCAAAAACCCTGAAGGCTGCATCTTTACCTTCGGAAAGCTAGCCAAAAGGTGAACCTGGGCGTAACAGAAAACCTGTAAGCTCGCCCAAGAAAAAAAAAAGAAACCCAAACCACACCAAAGCAGCCTCATGTACGGGGTACTTTTGACTTTTGGCCCAAGTAGGCCCTCGGGTTTCCAGCAGTAGTGAACTCCCATCAAGAAAACCAGAAACCCTTAGACTCTGAAGCATGCTCTCCAATTGCAGTCAAATGGGCATTTTGAGACAAAGCCCATGTAAGAATTTTTGCAGTGGAAGTAGAAGGCACCTACAGAGCAACTTGGCTGCAAAGGCCGCAGCTCTTCCAGAATTTGAGAGGGAAGCAGGAGTGGGTGTATATGTGCTGACCCAAACAAGAAGAAGAAAAGGGGAAAGTGGAAGAAAAAAGGAGAATGTGGAAAAGCAGGAGAAAGGGAAATAAAAAGGAAAGAAAAAGGAGAAAAAAAATAGGAAAAAAAAATTGAGAAAAAAAAGAAGGAAAAAATAGAGAGGAACAGAAGAGACAATCTCAAACAATCGAACAACCCCGAAGAAAGGGGAAAATTGGGGGGAATTGGGGGCAAAGATACACCAAGATGATTTAAGGAAAACAATGACTTTGTTACCAAGGGGATTTTAACCCGCTGTAGTACAATGGGCTCTGGTACTACCCACAGAGGGAAATAACCAGATTTTCTTCAATCAAAAAAAAATATATATAGCACCCAACCCAAGGAAGCATTTGGCTAAACAAAATATCCTCTCCCGTGGATCCAGATTGAAAACATTTAATTACCCAAGATAGAAAATCAAGTATGTTCTAGTGTGGTGGATAGTTCTCAGGATGGCTTGGGAAGCCTCCATTACCAACATGACTGCAGAACCCTAGAAGAAATATTGACTGAATTGATTGCAGATTTTGGGGTCCCCGGGTATTGAATCGACCAGGACCTGCAGAAGTAACCCAAAACATTTTGGAAACATTTGGGGCATTTGCACCTCCTTAAAAAACCCGAATCCCGTAAAAAATGGGAAAAAATGAACCCACCTGAAAAACCCAAAAATTTTGAAAGGGTAGCAAAGGAACATCCTTCCCTGGCCCGAGATCCTACCCATTTCACTCTATTCTGTCAAAACACCCCCCAGGCACCCCTTGTCTCACTCCCCAGGGGAAAAGTATTCTCAGGCCCGCCCCAATTGGGAGGTTTCACATATAGCAGTTTTGTGCAGGGAATGATAGCCTTGTAAAATAGTTTTAAATTGTGTAATGAATTGAAAAATCAATCCCTAGTGTTTCCTCCATTCCCGTCCAACTCTGATCAAGCTACAAAAAAACCGGTAATTTTTGGGGGCGAAACACATAAGATTCTCTGGGGCCAAAATTTGACCATAAAAAAAACTCCTGGTGTCCCAACCTCAATGAAACTTGAGGAATACCCACCTGGGTGCATCTTACACTACAAAAAGTGACTGTGACCAAAAGTCATTATGAACTTTTCCCTTTTCCTTTCATATTTTGCTAGTCTGTGTGTAAAAAAGCAAGAAAGGGTAAACCCAAGGGGGGGTGCCTGATGAAATTTAAAAACTATGGGTCAGGTCAAAAGGGTTTTAAACACTTACCCCCAGATAAAATCAACAAAAGTATGGGAAGGGGGAAATTCATTATTGTTATCACAAGGGGTTTATAATTAACGAGTGCCTTACAAAGGTTTAAACTGAAAAAACAAAACGCCACCCCCCTCATGACTCTCCAGACATTGAGGGTTATGAGATTGTAAAAATCCAAGATCCTTTCCGGGACTGTTGAAGTGGCACCTGACGGTCGTTGGTAACAGTCCCCCTTCCCTAAAAGGCTTGCGAAGAGGCCGGCGGTTTTTCTTGGGTTTCGCCCCGGGGCAAGCCTGACAGGGTTTGTGGGTTTAAAACCCGCTCCACCTGTTCACCCCCGTGTCTAAGGAGAGTACCCTTTCCCATTCTTTTTCAGTTTAGGGGAAAAGCATCAATCATATTCACGTTAGGGGGGCGTTAGAACAGATTTTTGATGTTTTTAAGGGGGGGCTGTCAATTTTTAATTTTTAAGGGAAAAAACTCAAAAATTGTTTTATCATTACATTCTTATTAAGCTCATCAATAGTTTGTTAAACTGCTTTTTGCTATACATCCTTATCGAAGTATCAATATTCTCACACACTTTTCCCTTTAGACAGATGCAGGGGGGGCTCTAAAGAAAAAACATTAAGGCCTTCCTATCCCCCCAGATGATACAAACTTTGGGAATGTGTCATATCAGCTAATGCTTCATACGTACATGCAAATTTTAACTTGTCTCTTTGCGACCGCTACTTAACCAAACAGATAAATAGTCACCCTGATTAAAAAGTTCTATTGGGAAATTAATTTACTGTGATTAAAGCAGATTTCATGTTCCAGCCCCAAAGCTGTGGGTTACTTTCGAGCTCCGGCTGTCGGCAGCAATAAAAACAATATAATTCGGGGGAGGATTTAATTAGATAAAGGAGTGGAACAAAGATAATTTCCCCCCTGATTTTATCATCTTACAGGGTCCCCCGCGAGGCCGCAGCTTCCGGGTCATGTAGGGCCCTGTTTTGACCACCACTAGGGTTATCCCTTTTCCCAGATACACCCTTACCTCGGGAAAAGTCATTGCATCCGTTAACACACCTTTTTTGGCATTTCCCCGGGGGGGAGATCAGGGCTTCACCTGCCCTAACCAACCTCTGTCCCATTTTTTCCCACAGCTAGAGAACTATATGTGGTGGCCTCTGCGCAAATATACAGTGGGGACAAACATTTGAGGACAGTGGGGACAAAAAGGTGGGGAAGACATCCCCTGCTTTTTTTAGAAGTGGGCATGTCTGATGAGGAGAGTGGCATGGGGGGGTTATGTTCGGCGGTCAGGCTCTTACAGCGACACCAAGAAAGGGGGTGGGGGCG
>JAODAL010080441.1:0-12246 GCA_025379985.1 Phyllomedusa bahiana | reverse complement strand
CGAGAGTGGCACATGACAATGGGGAAAGTGGGGGGAAAATCCTTTCCCTTTAAAGATTGTGGTAGGCAGAGGAGAAAGTGGCAGCAGTGTGTGGATCGGGCGGGTGGCAGCATCAGAATAGTGGCTGAGGGGTATTTAAACCTAGATAATTTTCAAAGTTTTGGTGAGGCCAGGGCTGTGTAATCTGTCCCTAAGGATTGGTGTGGGGAAAATTTGGGCCAACCACCCCCTATTCATCTTGACAAAGGTCAGGTTCCACATTTCCCGTGGAAATGGGGGTTCCCCTTGGGGACGGGGCCCCCCGCTGCACTGAACACCCTCTTTTCCCACCCCTTGGGGGCGGGGACATTTCCCCACTGCAAACTCGGCAAGTTGCGGCCACACATCCAGTTTTGGTCCCGTACCCAGGGATTTCTAAGGGGGTGGCAGATTTGTGCCAATTTGGCCCCCATTGTTAGTTCAGAGGCCCCAAAATCCGCGCTGCGGCGACTGCCCCTCTCATAGGGGGGTAAAGGGAAAGCTGCTCATCAGTGAATCCAGATTAGGTTGCGTGATGGAGCTGGTATGCCCCTACCCCAAAACCTTTTCCCCCAGCGGGGCGGCAGTATTACGTGAGCGCCGAAAAACCCCCCGGTCAACCTGTAGGGGGGGGACGAGCCGCACAAAGGCACGGCAACTGACTGGGAGGATTTCATATAGTGTTTGAGTTTGCCTCCCTCTCGACTGGAAAAAAGGCCCCTTTTTTGGCCCGGTAGCGAGGGTCCATGGGGTGGAGACCCAGAAGTCTCCCTCTGCCAGATGGTGACTATTCAGCTGCACAACCCGGGCCAAATCGAACGGGGGCTATCGCAAAGTGACTCCGGGGGCTCCTCCCTCCTCTCCCTGTATACTGCCACGGTGCTTGGGGGTCATGGGCTATCTTCCCCATCTCCATCTACCTCCTCCCTGCTCCTGCCCTCTCTCTTGTCACCTGGGTAGAAAATCCATCATTCCCAACAATGCTTCTGCTCCAATTCCTCCCCACCTTTCCCGTTCAGTCCCCCCCCCCTATGTGGCCGGGAAAAAGTAGTCGCCATGTCTTCGGTCCCCTGCCCAGACAATTTTTTTAGATCTGTTCCAGGGCATAAGAGTGAATGACTTATTATCCCGTGTTCCCGGCGATGAAATAATGTCTCTCCCAAAAATGGCCTCGCAAACGGCAGGGGTCACCATGAGCTGCCATGGCTGACATCATTCCCCTGGGCACAAAAATGTTAAAGGGTCTCTGTTCATTCAGTCGGGGAAACATGTGCAGGTGGAATTCCCAAGGGTGGAAACTGCATATCAGGTGTGTTGGGGGAGGGGCCCTTCTGCTGCTGCATCGAGGGGGGGTTTTCCCGGCTTTTTAGAAGGATGAAGTGATGCCAGTTTCCCGGCCCTTTTAAATTTTCTGAAATCGTGGAAGACTTCAGGAACCTTTTTTACAAAAACCCGATTTAAAACGTGCACATGCAGGGGGCATGGACAAACCCCCCTCGGTGCAGCGCGGTACCATGTTCCCCCAAATTGCCCTTACCATGGTTCCGATTTGCAATTGGCGCGGAGAAAACCACACATCGATTTTTGCGCATGACGCGGGAGTTCCTCCCCGGTGTGACTTTTTGCCCAGGAAGCCGGTGTAGAACTGCGTGCACCGGTGCCCCCCAAAACATGTGGTATGATGGAGCGTTTGTGGAGGGTGAGATGAGGTGGTGGGGGAGGAGGGGGGAGGGGGACATTGGCGCAGGAGCCGCGTTGACAAGTGGAGGAGAAAAGCGGCGTCTCCTGTCCCCAATTGTTGGTTGCCTGGCAGGAAACCATTTACCCATGGGCCGTAAAAACTGTATGGCCCCGGACCGTTTACAGCTCCAAAATCCCGCTGCGGGACCCTTTGGAACAAACCGATAATCAAGGACTGGGCCTTTGTTCTAATATTTATGAAGGGTGGAATGCCTTTTTGGAAAATAAATTTCGGCTTGGAAAAACTCCACTCGGCTCACAAAGCCTTGTTTTTGAAAGGTGCGAGTACCCTTTGGAAAAAGGGGGGGAATGCAGACCAACAACTTGGGGGGAGCAGTCAGCTTCTGCCCTTGGGGTGGTTGGATGATACTGTTGTCTCTTTGCAATCGCCCCATTGAAGACGCTGGGGCCATGATAGCAGGAGCAGGAGCTTGACCGGGGGAAAGATGGCAAAGAGAAACACTCCCTTCTCAGGGTGTGGACCCTTTACTGGCTGCAATGGCATGCGTGCCCCCTTTGGGGGCCGCTGCTGTGTTTCTGGGCAGCAGGATGGGCCACCAATTGAGCCACGTTTTTCCCCGGGCCCCCGGATGGTGACGCTGCATGTGTTGGCAGGGGCCATGGTGCCAAAGTTAGCTCCCTGGGAACGCTTCCTTTTGCCCACAGATTCTACATATACCCTTTTGGGCCCTCGGGTCTTAGCAAAGAACTGCCACACCCAAGTATCGATTTTACCGCCAAGCTCCGCATGATGATACACCGCCCCCTGCCCCGCTGGCCCCTTGTCGCTACTTTTTTGGGGAAATGCGAAGGCGTTTTTACCCTGTGGGTGCTTGGCCCGACCTCACATGTGCGACCCCGTGACTACAGCCAACAACCCCCTTTCTGGCCCGCCGCGCCTGACGGCAAGTGACGCCTCTTCTCCGACGATGATGAAACCCCTTTTTCACCCCGCTCCCAAGTGCGTCGGGACATCATTCGATTTTTTTCCGTCACTCTGTTCCTCATCACCGGTCTTGGTATGCAGGGCTGACCCCCCCACAACTGATCTCTGCCCCTCTCCCATCTTTTCTTTTCCGCCTATGCAAAGCAGGGGATATTTGGCCCATTTCTTCGGCCAAATAGCTGTGATGCCCCCCTAAAATTTTTCATCCTCGTTATATGTGGGCGTGAGCCCCGACCACATAGTAGATCTTGGGAGGGGAACCCGGTGGGAAGAGGTGGGTTTAGGGCGGGAGGGGCGTAACCCGCTCCTGGGCCAGCCAACAAAAGGGTTTTGTTGCGTTCCCACCCACTTTGGGGGGTTGTCAGATGTCATTGGGAGGAAGTGGAGCCGAGTAACCCAAACAAGAAAAACTGGGTTTTCTGAACAACACATGGCCACTAGATGACACCGGAGTTTGGCCTTACCGAGTGACCCCGTGGACTCCCCTTTTCTGTGCTTTGGGGCCTGGGCTGCCCGGAATGTTTGTTTACTGCCCCCTTGCAGGTGAGAGCCTGCCACCTCTCTGTCTGACATACGTTTTTTCTAAAAAAACAGCCTGTTTTTGAAGTTTTCGTATATGTTAAATACACCCCTGTATTTGCTCAAAAGAAACCCCCCTAAGGGCTTGGTAACCCTTGGATTAAATTGCGCTCCACAAAGGGCGGAAAAAATTTTCTTTTTGGCCCTTTAAAAAAAAAAAGGGGGGACATTTTAAGGGCTTTTTGCCCCTTTCAACTGGCCCCGCATGGGAAAGGGGGGGGCGTGGGCGCGGGGTGGGCGCGGGGGGTTTGGGCCGGGGCGGGGACGCGGCGCACTCGAAAACCCCCGGGGTGTACGATGGCGAGTCGGCAAAGCGAGGCGCAGTGCAGCGCTCGGCAGCTCCGACATGCAGAGGCGAAGTGAAGCAGGTCGGAACATGCGAGGAGCGGATCGAATATAGTGACAGAAATCTCGCGCTACGCTCCGTGCTGCTGGAGTATGAATTCCGAAAATATGCCTTTATAAAGGCGGAAAAACAGTGACAGAAAAGAGCTGAACGTAAAAAATTTAAACATAATAAAAAAACAAAACACTTTCCCATAAACTCTTAGATACGGCGCAATATCAAGAATTATGATATCTGGAAATTGCGGGAAATACAGTAATTCAAATTCTGAAACCTATTCTCATTGGTCGGCATAAACCAGCCATATCTGAATAGGAGCGACAGTGAACATTAAATCCTATGGGGAAGTTTAGAACAATCAGAATCCACGGCGGGATAGTTTCAGAAATACAGTAAATATGCAGAAAAGAGCTGATTGGCTGAGCTACGGGGGATTGGCTAGCTCAGCCAATCAGTATAGGAGCGACAAAGACCCATTTCTAGTCTAGGAGAAAGTTTAGAACAATCAGACATCTACGGCGGGATAATTCAAAATACAGTAAAAAATGCAGAGAAAAGAGCTGATTGGAGAGCTACCGCGGACTTGGCAAGACTCAGCCAATCAGAATAGGAGCGACAAAGACCCATTTCTAGTCTATGGAGAAGTTTTAGACCAATTCTGTATCCACGGCGGGATAATTCAAATTTCTGTAAAAAAGACAGAAAGAGCTGATTGGCTGAGATGGGGTGCTTTGGGCTATCACAGCCAATAAGAGCGTGAGCTACTTATACCATTATAGTCTATGGAGAGACGGTTATGCGCACTGAAATTTCTCACGGCGCTCAGAGCGGGCGGCATGAAGTATTAATTATAAAAAAATCATTTTTTTCAAGTGTAAATACATTATTGTTAAAGAAGCCGAAACCCTTACTTTACAAATACTGCAGTTAAAAACCCGAACAACGCGTTTGTCGCCGAGAGGCGCTACATAGGAATTGCAATAGAGAGAATCGAAGGGAAATACAGTAATTCTAATTGTTTTAGCTATTATCATTGGTCGGCATAACAGCCAATCAGAATTTAGGAGCGACAAAGGAACCATTATATCCTATGGAGGAGAATTGACCAATCAAGATAATATGGTGCGGACATGTCCATTATATCCTATGGAGAAAAAATTGACCAATTTCATATTCCAAGGCGGGACAGTTCAACATTCAGTACAAAAATGCAGAAAACGAGATGATTGGTTGAAAGCGGCGGGGCTCGTCAAGCTTAGCCATTCAGGAGCGCGAAGCTAACTTTCTTATAGAGTTCTTATGGGGGGAAAAAGAAATTTGAGCGCGCTCTGTGATTGGCTAAGTTAAAAGAGGCTGTTATATTGGACCAAATGGGAGTGCGAGCGATGCTCATATGGGTTTTCTAATGGCTATTGAAATATATAAAAATGTACATTGGCCGAAATCAATTTATAACACTACAGAAGTTGTCCTGATTGTGTATATAAAAAGAATGATAATATGGGTGTAACGAAAAAAACATTATTAAATCAATAAAGTCATGTTAACTTCTTTATTTTTCGTCGTTGCACCCATACTATTGGATCCTTGGCTTAACGAAAATAAAGAAATAAATTGCTTTATTGTATTATATATTTTTTTTCCGTTACCAACATTTTTATTTATTTCATTTTATATACACATCGGGACCACTTCTGAAGTGTTATTAATTTTGATTTCGGCCGTGTACTGTTTCTATTCAGATTGCATTAGATTACCCGTAGGAGAGTTCGCTCGCTCTCACCACTTGGTCCAATAAACGGCGCCTCTTTTAAACTTAGCCAATAACAGAGCGTGCTCGAATTTCTCTTCCCATAGAACTGGATTTTTGAACTGTCCCGCCTTTTTAATATGATTGGTTCAATTTTTCTCAATTAGGATATAATGGGACATTGTCGCTCCTATTCTGTTGTCTATTCTCTCCATAGGTTATAATGGGACAATTGTTGCTCTATTTGAATTGGTGGTTATGCCGAGACCGATGTGAATAGCTTAAATGGGGTCGCTCGGTACATTGATTGGGTTTTAATGAAAAGATCATTTTAAAAAAAATAACAAGCTGCTTTGCAATATATGTTCATTACAATTGTCCTAACTGAATTTTGAGCTGACCCTGTTCTAGGAGTGATCAGCTTCTCAATTTTCTATAGCGCCGAACTGGTGATAACTGATCATTACTGGCTGTCAGGTCATGAATGACTCATCACCTTTGAAGGACAGGTCGGAAGCAGAGAGCCCATCCCGCACAGAATGCTTCTTGTTGTGTAGGGAGGGGAGGGTGACCTCTGGCTTCTATGTCCTGCTGCCTGGATTATCCCTGTGGGTGCTGCTTCCTATGCTCTATACTCAGTTTGAGCTGAGATTAGGATGATCAATAGTCTGTGTCTGCAGTGGACCTTGTGTTGTTACTATAATCATGAGTTTGGCAGCTGTAACTATAATCAATAATATACAGATAGGGGGCATGTGAACAAGTTCATGCTAGTTGCTGTACTGGGACACATCACCTGAGAACACTTTGCAGCATTCCATGTATGTGTCTGTTCTGAGGTGGGTGTGTTTGTTGGTTGCTGGAGATGTGGGGATATGTAAGCTAAGCAGTGGGTTTATAGGAACACTATTAGAAATCATAGGACCTCTCTAGGGCAGGCACACACAGGGTTAAACTCTGGCAGCAATCCCCTGCTGATAGATGTTAAGGCGGATAGCTGCTGTTGTGCTGAGGGAGGGAGTACAGGGAGGAGAAGAGGCACAGAGAAGCTAGCACACGCCCCTCAATTCAACTCCCCATTCACAGACAGAGTCCTTGAAAAAGATATTAATGAGACAACTCCTTTAAACAATTTGAATTACTGTATTTCGGCGATTTCTCTATTGCAATTCCCTATGCTAGCGCTTTGTCTCGGCGACCAAACGCGTTCGGGGTTTTTAACTGCTTTATTTGTTAAAGTGGGTTCTGCTCTTTTATCTGATAATGTTTTACACTTACATTAAAATGATTTTTTTATTAATACTTCATTGCTGCACGGCGCTCAGCGCAGAGATTCAGTGCGACATATCTCTCCATAGACCTATAATGGGAGAAAAGTAGCTCGCGCTCTGATTGGATGGGATAGCAAGCACACCGCTAGCTCAGCCAATCAGCTCTTTTCTGTCTTTTTACTGTATTTTGAATTTATCCCGCCGTGGAATCTGATTGGTCTTAAAATTCTCCATAGACTAGAATGGTGTCATTGTCGCTCCTTTTCTGATTGGTCAATAATTCTCCATAGCTAGAATGGGTCTCTGTCGCTCCTTTTGATTGGCTGAGCTAGCCAAGTCCGGGTAGCTTAACCAATCAGCTTCTTTTCAGCTTTTTTATGTATTTGAACTATCCCGCCAGTGGATTATGATTGGTTAAACTTTCCCCCCCAATAGGGTTTTAATGGTTCACTGTAGCTCCTTATTCTGTTTGGCTGGCTTCCCTGCGGACAATCAGATAGCTTTCAGAATTTGAATTATGTATTTCCCGACAATTTCCTATATCCTATTCTTCATTAGGATATTGGAAGTTGATTTTGTTTTATGTATTTTTTTTTTTTAGGGTTTCAGCTCTTTTCCAGAGAATGTGAAACGCCTTTATAAAGGCGATTTTTGATTCATACTTCGCACCGAAACTTCTGGAATGATTTCTCGCTGTTCCTGCCTGTCTCGCTTCGGAATGTTTTTCGGCGCAGGTCCCGCACGGCGCCATAAGTCCAGCACTGCGAACAAGTCCCCGCACTGTGCCCCACACACACTGGCAGGGCGCAGGGAAGTTTTCCCGCATGTTTGGTGCGCTACTTCGGAGGCGAATCATAGGCGGCAGCGCCGCACTGCGCCTCGGACCCGCATGACGCTAAAATCTGGTGGCGCAGGCGACTTTACATTGTATGTATGGAGCGCGCTCCGGCCCCGAATAAATCAGGCGCAGATTCCGCCGGAAAAAAATGGCGGGAAAGGTGCGCCCCGACCCGTCGGGATTCATACATGTGGCCCTTGTGTATTTTACTGAAGGTAAAGGCTTAATTAACCTTCAGATATGAATTATGCACAGAATTCTTCTGTGGCGGTGAAAAAGAAAGTTTCTTTTACTGAGTGCGGTCTTAAAAAATACTTAGTTATCCCTTAGATTTAATGTGTGCCAAAGAATTGAGCCACTCACAAACTAACAGCTTTGTAGCGTGTTACAATGCGGTGTTTTTTTACGCCACACAAAAGAGATAAAAATAGTTAATTAACTTTGCTTGTGAAATTAGGACCCACTAACAAGCTTGGGTAACCCTTGGTTTATAAATTGCGCTCCAAAAAATTGGCGGAAAAATTTAACTTGTATCTGCCATTTAAAAACACAGTGTATTTTACTGATATAAAAAGCAAACAGGCTTAATTAACCTTCGGATATGAATTATGCTACAGAATTTCCTCTTTGGCAGTGAAAAATGTTTCTTTTACTGAATACAACTGCAGAAAAATACTTAGTTAACCCTTGGATGTAAATTGCACAAAAGAAATGTGCTGCCAACAATTACCAGCTTTGTAGCGTGTTAAAACGGCGTGTATTTTACGGAACACAACAGCAGAAAAACTTGTAATTAACCTTCGGATATGAATTATGCTACATCCAAAATGTCTTCTTTGGCGGTGAAAAATAACGTTTCTTTTAGTGACCACAACAGCAGAACAACGCTTAATTAACCCCTGGATGTAAATTGCGCAAAAGAAATGAGAAACTAAAAAAATTAATGGTATTTGGATTGTAAAACGCTGTTTTTTTAAAACTGAATACAACAGCAACAGGCTTAGATAACCCTTTGGGTATCCAATGTGCTGTACCCAGATAGCATTAAAAAGTATATGCAGCTGCAGTGGACCGCACACTGGACTTCAGTTCCAATACCCCACAAATCAGAATTAGAAACGTAAGAGAAGCAGTCTCTGAGACAAGCTGTGACACCCCCCATAAAAAAATCGCTGTATAAAAGGGAGTTCTTTAGTAAGAGATATTATAGGCAGCAGCGGCAGCACCTTCCCTACACAGCAAGTGAGAGCGGTGTGAGCTCCCGGGGTCGCGCCCGGACTTTATAGTGCGGGGGACGTCACAGAATCCCGCCGGTCTCTGATTGGCTTAATCTCCGCACATGTCATGTAGGCTATGCCCTTCTTCCTCCCAGAGTTCTTTGCCCCATGTAAAAGCCATGTGCTTGCAGCCATTTTTATCAATTAAAAACACGCTTCGTTCCCCCGAATCACCCAAACTTTGACTTCGTTCAGAAATCGAAGTTTTCCTGAAATTCTAAATGAATTCCACTTCGTTAGAATCAATTCGCCCATCTCTAATTAATATCAAATGTCTTTTTAGTTTACCAAACACTAGTGATGTTCTATTTGCTCATAAAAGACCACACATAAAGTGCTCCAGAAATTTTCCTGCTCTGATAGTTCACTGCAATGTACTTAAAATGCAAATTAAAGCCATTTAAAGTTTCTGTGTAGTATGGAAGTCTAAGTAGGAGCTTCACAAAAAGAATCTCTCTGAGCATGGTTAATTAATGGAGATATTGCTCATTTGTTGCTCTGTGGAACCTCTCTATTAGGGTATGTTCACACGGCGTTGTTTAAATACGTCTTTGGGTTCGTTTTTAAAATTTTTTAAAAAAAAAAAAAAATTTTTAAAAAAAAAAAAAAAAAAAACCCCCCCCCCCCCCCCCCAAAAAAAAAAAAAAAAAAAAAAAATTTTAATTTTTTTTTTATTTTTTTTTTTTTTTTTTTTTTTTTTTTTTTTTTTTTGGAAGGGGGCCGGGTTTTGGGAAAAAGGGTAAAAAGGGTTTTTTGGGTGGGGAAATTTGTTGGGGAGCGAAAAGGTGCCTTTGTTTAAAAAACGGGGATGTTTTAAAAGGGTTTTTAAAAATGTAAAGTTAAATTAGACAGTCTTATAATGTGTTACACTTATAGTGGCGAATAAATTTTGGAACGTTAGAACTTAATCTAACTTACACCTGTTTAAGTTGCCTTTTAAATTTAAAGCCACTAAAAAGCGCCAAATTTTGGCTCATTTTTTGTGCACAGCGTCACACTCTAGGCTACACCCTTTTCCACTAAACCACACCCATTTTACCAAGGTTGCACACTTTTTGTCGGATGAGACACAGACGTGTCTAGAAACTGTCGAACATGAAAAAACTTTGAGACTCTCGGTTCACGGTTGAAAGGTCGTGAGGCGCTAAACATCTTTTAAATCAAATAGGAACCGAAGTCTCAATTTTTTTCATATTTGATAGATAGCATAATGTTCTTTTAGGGATTTCCAAAAAGAAACTGTCGAAAACACAAAATAAATGTGGTGTAAAGCATCTGTGACAATATTCTTGGTGCAAATTGTGCCAGTATTGTGGCGCAACTGCCTTGATATAGGAGCCCCACTATGTTTGGAGAATGCAAAACACTGCATTACAGTATAAAAACCTCATTTGTAAAACCATCTGTAAAATAATGTGGTAGTCATATCATGGTAGCATGTTTTGCTGCATCGAGGCCTGGAATGCCTGCCTTTATTTATGGACAATGAATTTTCAATTATACCAGCATATTTCAAAATACAATTTTAGGACAGCTGTCTGTAAGCCAGTGGTCTCAAACTGCGGCCCTCCAGCTGTTGGGAAACTACAACTCCCATCATGCATTTATATAATCCATAAAAGTGGGCATGATGGGAGTTGCAGTTTCCCAACAGCTGGAGGGCCGCAGTTTGAGACCACTGCATGTAGGCTGAATCTCAAGAGAATGTGGAACATAAAGCAAGACAACGACCCTTAGCAAACAAATCAGCTTCTCACATAGGGAATTTAAGACTGAACTCAGTCCCATTCACTTTTATAGGAGTTTTTTTTAGCATGCTCTGTAGTGGAAAAAGTCATGTGCGGGGGGAAGGTGAAAGGGTGAACTGTGCTATTCCTCTTGTGACGGTGGGATTCCTGTTTATCTATGTACTTGTGTCCCCTTTCAAGTCTAACCTGCTTGTGTGATAATGAGCAAAAAACTGAAATTTTCTCTTCTTCAAAAGGGAAGTTCAGACAAAAATAGCTTACAGGCCAAAGTGAAAAACGCAGGCAAGAATTTTTAAAAAAATAGAAAATATAAAAAAAAAATTTTAACCAAAATTTTTCAAAAAAAGTGTTTCAAAAAAACTATTGAAAAAAAATGATGTTTACATTTTTTTCCCTTGGTGTATGATCTTTTTTTTTTTTATCTAAAAAACTACACCCACAAAAAATACAAAAACAAACTGGCTTAGGTACATACCACAAAACATCCACTTATAGTACAGCTGAGAGGTTGAAATAGGAATATTTTTTGTTTTCTATGTATGAATTAGGTTGAAATGGGAAAAAGGTTTTTTACTTTCCTATTAATTTTATTTGAGAAGGCCGCATACAATGATTTAAAAAACCAATGTTTGAATTTTTTTTAATTTTCCCTTTCAAATATTGCTTCATTTAATTTCCCATCAAGAACCCATTACTTTCCCATTTAGCTTTCCAAAACCAAAACTAACAAAAAGTATTGTTTTTTTTTTTCCGTCTTTTTATGGCATCTTTTTTAAATGTTTTTTTAGGATTGTATAATGATAAATTCAATAAAACATAAAAAAAACCACATGTATTAAGAGACAAGTTAAAATCTGAAAATGCTCAGTAAACTATAAAGAATAAATATTATTTAAACATTTGGTTGCATAAAAAATAATATAATACAAGAGACTGTCTAAAAGACTATCATTAAAAATTAAAAAAAACCTTTACAATCATTCTTTGCATATAGCTGTGAATTTTTTTAACAAATTGTATGTACCGCTAGAAATGTGGTATAAATTCAGACTGTATTGGGTTTTAGGTTAGCACCTTTTATGAGGCAACCTCCCGTATGCGAAAGTGCCAAATTTAGAGTCCCCGAGTTTTATACTGAATTCCTTACAATAGTGTATTTTATGCAAAAGGTACCATGTAAAAAAACAAATGACTTTAAATATAAGCAAGGAGGATATTCACCAAATACTGTACAATCCCAAAAAAACAGCCAAAAAACAAAAGAAAAAATTCATAAATCTGAGTATTTATTGGAGATCCAGGAGTCCGAAAAATAATGTGATTTGGGGCCTTCTCTTTATAAATCAAATCAAGACTAGTCCATAGTAAAGACATAGGTTAAGTCTGCACAGCAATGTGAAAAGGCCATCCAAAATTCATCTGCATTTTCACATTGCTGGACCACGCCGAACCAACATTTTTTTTCCTGGCGGCCGAGACATTGGGGTTCGAAACATCAACAAATTCTATATTCTCCCCGGGAAAGGGTTTTTGTTTTTGGAAACCCTCAGTAGAAAATCCATGCTGTGTAGACTACAGCACAGATTTTCTATTGACAACTACACAGCACATGTTACAATCGGATTTCGGCGGATTCTAAATACTGAATCAGCCAAAAATCCGACCCAAAAGCTGTAATGTGTAGAATGCCTCAGTTCACATTAAAAAAAAAAAACATCAATTTAGGGAGGTCA
>JAODAL010080440.1:0-12246 GCA_025379985.1 Phyllomedusa bahiana | reverse complement strand
CCCAAACAGCATTTTACACCCACATGTAGGGTATTGCCGAACTTGGAAAAAATTGTTTTAAAAAAATTTTGGGGGTTTTTTTTTCCAGGTTTCCTTTTTTAAAATGAAAATTTTTTTTAAGTAAAATTGCAGTTTAAATTGGGAAAAAAAATTTTTTGTAATTTAAAACCCCTTAGCTAAAAAAAATTTTTTGAATCCCCCTGTGGGGTCTATATACTAAAGGGCCCCCCGGGAAATATATTCCTTAAGGGGTTTATTTTCTAATATCCGGCCCTTTTTTGGGGGGGTTTATTAATTTTTAAAGCCCCTTTAGGGTTGTCCCAAACCCCTGAAATGGGCCTAAATAAAATCTTTTTAAAAGAGACCCCAGGGGAAAAGGGGGTGCTCCTCCTTTTGGGGCTTAGGTTGGGGCCAAATAATGCACTGGGGCCACTTATGGGATATCCCCTAAAAAAACAGCGGGCCCACCCAGGGAATTGATATTAAGTTCTTTTCCCCCTAGCCCACATTTATTTTTTTAATTCCAGTAAATTTAATTGGAAAAATTTTTTTGAAAATCTAAAAAAAAAAAGTGAAATTTTTAAATTTCACCTTCCATTTTGGGTTTTTTAAATTTGTAAAAATATCAAAAAGGGTTATCAAATTTTTCTAAATTTTGTTTGAAAATTTCTTTAAAGGGGGCCTATTTTTCTCAGATGGAAATCATTTTTGGGGGTATTAACATGCAGGCCCCCTAAAAGACAGTCAAAAACGGAGTGGCCCCTTTTAAAAAAAATGTAATTGCAAATTTTCTTTAAAAATTTTGGAGAAATTTACAAAAACTAAAATTTTAAAAAACCCCTCAAATTTGTCGAAAAAAAAAAAAAAAAAGGAATTTAAAAAATGAAACCCGACCTATAGTGGCCTTATGGTAGTTGCTAGTTATAAACTATTTTTTTTGGTGAAAAATTTTATCTGTCTTGCACGAAAAAATTTTGGGAAATTTTTAAAAAATCGCAAATTTTTAAAAATTTTTAAATGAAATTTGGATTTTTTTCAAAAACAAAAAAAGGTTTGTTTTGGAAAAAAATTTTATTATTTAAATTAAAGCCAATTTTGTCACGAGAAAAAAATTTTCAAATTTACTTTGGATAGGAAAAGTGTAAAAAAAGTTATTCCCACAAAAATTAAAAAATTTGTCAGTTTTTCAAAAATAGGGCTGTTTTCAGGAAGGTCAAAAACGGGCTGGACCCAAAAAAGGGGTTAAATTAGGATACAAAAAATTTCTTTTAACTTTTTGGTGTTTCCATTATTGCAAAACCCCCCCTTTTTCTTACCCGTGTAATTTTTAAAAATTCTATATTGCATTTTGGTTTGGCCCATTTTTTGTTTCAAAGACCCCACCTTGTACTTACTTTTAGGAAAAAGAAATTTTTTCTAGTAACGGGTTGGTGTTTTTTCATTGGTGCAAAAACCACCTTTTTTTATCCGTTAAAAAAATTTTAAATAACTGTATTTCATTTTGGGGCCCAAGGCCCATTTTTTTTTTAAAAGAGCCCCCCCTTTCCCTTTTAAAAATTAGGATACGGGAAATTTTTAGTAACTTTTTAGTGTATTTAAATTGGGGGCCAAACACTACCTTTTTCTTCCCCGAAAATTTTAAATGGGCTATATTGCACTTTGGTGCGGGCCCTCTTTTTGTTCATAGTTTCCACCTTGTCCTTAAATTGGGTTTTCAAAATTTTTTAGTAACTTTTTGGTTGTATTTAAATTGGTGCAAACCACCACCTTTTGTTATCCATATAATTTAAAAAAAAATAGCTTGTATTTCATTTTTGGTGAAAGCCCAGTTTTTTTTAAAGACCCAACCTTGTACTTACTTGGGGAAAAGGGGACATTTTTATTACTGTTGGTGTATTTATTGGTGCAAAAAAACACATTTTGTTTTCCTTTTTTAAAAATTTTTTAAAAATAGCTGTATTTAAATTTTGGTTGCGGGCCCATTTTGTTAAAATTACCAAAACTTGCCCTTTAAACCCAAACCTTTTAAGGGGGGGGGGGGACCTTGGGGGCGTTTTCCAAAAGCCCAGGTCTTTTTGGGGGTTAAATGCACCGGGAAACGAATGGATACGTCCCTGAGGATTGCCGCAAAATCAAAAGGGCAGATTTTCGCCCGCGATCGGCGCGGGGGTGTCAGCTGTATATTAAACTGACATCCCGCAGCGCCGGCCCCCCGACCCCGGTTCGACCCCGGGGGTGGGAAGGGGGGGGTTTAAAAACCCCAAAAAATTTTGGGAACCTTTGGGTCCCCAATAACAAAGAGAGGCAGGGGGAAAAACCCTCCTCCTGGTTCTGTCGGCGGAAAGGAAAGCGCCCCATGGGGGGCGATCCGTGCAGCCCCTGCCTTTCGGGGACTGACAGCACGGAAGGCAGAAAAAGCCTTCCGGCTTGTTTTTTTGGACTTCACAATGCCCCGGCCGTCCCCTTTGGGCATGCCCCGGGAACGTGACTGCAGTTGTCATAGGACACCATTTCATAGAAACCCAAGTATGAATTTTTCCCTTTTGAATAAAGAGACTCCCAAAAAATCTCTCAAAAAAATTTCCCCTAGGGGGAAATGAAAAAAAAAAAATGTGAAAAAGGAAAAAAAGTAAAAAAAAAAGTGAAAAAACAAAAAAAAACAAACACGAAAAAGAAAAAAAAAATAATGAAACCCCGGCCCTTTTCCCCTTTAAAAACCCCCCAAATTTCGCCCCTAAAAAAACAAAAAATAAATAAATACCCATTTTTTGGTATCCCCGGGGCGTGGGGTAACACCTGCCCCAATAAATCTGTAATTTTTAAAAACCCGTTTGGTGAAGGGCCGTAAAAAAAAAAAACCAAAAAAAACCAAATTCATTTAAATTTAAAAATTTTTTGTTCTTTCCCGCACCCACAAAAAATGGAAAAAAAAAGCGTTTTAAAATCCTAAAAACCCCCAAAGTTGTACCAAATTAAAACGTTATTTTTTTCCCCCCGAAAAAAAAAATCCTTTTGCAGCTCGGGTATCCCGGAAAAAAAAAAAACTGTATTCCTCTCAAAGATACCATGCAAAAAAAATTGTTATAAAATAAAAAACAATTTTCTTTTTTTTTAAAGTGCTTTAACATAAAAATTTTAAAATGGGTATAGCCATAATCGTTAGCAACCCAAAAGTAAAAGCTTACTTATCATGGATTACTGCACGGGTGAGCCCTGTAAAATTAAAAATAAAAAAACCAACTACTTGGTTGTGCAGTATTTCTTCACCTGGCTCCAAATAAGGGATTTAAAAGCGATCAAAAAAGCCTTTTCCCCCAAAAAAATGATACTAATAAAAAGTTCATCTCATCTCGCAAAAAAAACAAGTCCTACACAGAGACAAGCACAGAATAAATTTAAAAGATTATGGATATCAGATATGGGCGATGCAAAAAAACGTATTTTCCTGGTTGAATAAAAAGGTGCGAATGTTTTCATTGTATAAAAGCAGTAAAACATATACAAAATATACAAATTGGGTATAGGTCGTAATCGTATTGACACTGTGTGTAAAGCTACCATGGTAATATATTACCGTACATTGACCGCTATAAAAACACTACCTAAGATTTGACTGTTTTTGTTCAAATATTAACTATCCTCTGATATAACCTTAATTAAAAGTGAACATAGCATCATATGCACCCATATGGTACCAATAAAAACTTCACTCATCCGACAAAAAACAAAGCTATACACCAGCTCTGCACACAGCAAAATAAAAAAGTTATGGCTGTCAGGAAGAGGGACAACATCAAAACGCAAATTTATAGACGTATTTCTACTGAGTAAAAGTAATAAAAACAAGGATAAAACTATATAATATCTATATAATTGTAATTGTACCGTACCCCCATTAGTAAAGTATATCCTATCATTTTACTCTGCACGGCGAATCGCTTGTAAAATTGAAACTCAAAAAGGACAATGGCGACTGCGTTTTCCCCCCATTTTCATTGCCCAATGCTAAAAAAAAAAAATATGGAACACCTGTGTGCCCTAAAATGCAGAAAAGAATACATCCCTAGATGAGATACCTGATGGGTGTTGAATCAAATGGGGCGACCTTCTGGAAAAGTTTCGCCTGTTTGCTACTTTGGGGCTTTGCTAGATGCGGACATTGGCCCACCTAAATGTTAGTGAGTTCCAAAAGCCATATAGCGCTACTCTCCCTTATTCCGTCTGCATGCGGCCCAAAACAGCAGTTTCCAACCACATGTGGGTATTGCACGAACTTGGAAGAAATTGCTTAACAAATGTTTTAGGGTTCTTTTTTCCAGGATTCTTGTATATATGAAACATTTTAAGCTTAAATTACAGATTATTTGAATAAAAATCTTTTTTAATTTTCACATCCTTATGATAAAAAAATTTGTGAATAACTGTGGGGTCTTTATACTTAAGTCACCCTGGATATATTACTTAAGGGGTGTATTTTTCTAATATGCGGTTATTTTGGGGTGTTTATTTAAGTTTTTAAGAACCTTAACGGGTGTCCCCACAAAACCTGAATTGGTCCTAAATAAAACATATTGAAAATGAGACCCGAGTATTAGTAGGTGCTCCTCCTATTCTGGGGTTATGGTTGAGCAAATATTGCACTCAGGGCACATATGGGATATCTCTGAAAACAGCAGACCTGGGCGGGTTATTGTTATTTATAGTTGAATTTACCTAGTAACATTTTCCTATTCCAGTGAATAATGGATAAATTTATTGAAAATCTGCAAAAAAAGTGAAAATTTTGAATTTCCAACTCACTTTGCTTTAATTTCTGTGAAATATCTAAAGGGTTATCAAACTTTCTAAATAGTTTGAAAAATACGTTAGGGGTTTAGTTTCTCGATGGCATCACTTATGGGGGTTTCTAAAATGCAGGCCCTCAAAGCCAAGTCAGAAGGAGTGGTCCCTAAAAAAATTTATATTTCAAATTTTTTGAAAATGTGAGAAATTTCTCTAAATTTTAGCCCTTAATGTCGTAAAAAAAAAAAAAAAGCATTTAAAAAAAGTGTCAAATAAGTGGAATTATGGGAGATGTGTTTTAAAAATATTTGTGGGAATAATTTTCGTCTTGCACGAGAAATTTTTCAACTTTCAAAATGCAAATTTTTTAAAAATTTTCATGAAATTTGGATATTTTTCACAAAAAAAACAAGGATTGTATGGATATAGATTTTTTACTAACTTTAAAGCACAATGTGTCCCAGGAAAAAAAATCACTGGAAGGTAAAAGTGTCAAAAAGTTATTCTCATAAATTTTCACATGTCAGATTTCAAAATGGGCGTGTCAGGAAGGGGAAAAAAGGGCGGATCCTTAAGGGGTTAAATTTTTTGGATCGAAAATTTTTTATTAATGTTGGGGTTTCCATTAGTGCAAAAACCACCTTTTCTTTTCGGTAAATTTTAAAAAGTATATTGCCTTTGGTTTTGGCCCCCGTTTTTTTCAAAGAGCCACCCCCGTTGTTACATTTTGGATAAAAAATTTTCTAGTAATGCAGGTGTATTTCACAGGTGCAAAAACCCAACTTTTCTTATCCGTATAACTGTTAAAATTGGTGTTTTACATTCTTGTTACACAAGCCCAGTTTTGTTCAAAGAGGCCCACCTTGTACTTATCACTTAGCGATAAGAATTTTTCTAGAAATTGAGGTGTACCTTCATCGGTGCAAAACTACCCATTTTCTTATCCGTCTAACTTTTAAAAGGTGTTTTTCACTTTGACGCAGCCCAGATCTTTGTTCTAAGACCCACTTGTACTTTTATTGGATACAGAAATTTCTAGTAACTGCAGGGTGTATGTCATAGGTGCAAAAAACACACCTTTTATTAGCGTATAACCTTTAAATAGGGTGTTTTTCACTTTGACGTCAGGCCCAGTTTGTAAAAGACACACCTATGGACTTTATATAAGGATACAGAAAATTTTCTAGTTAACTGAGGTGTATTTCTTAGGTGAAAACCAACCGTTCTTATCCGTATAACTTTTATATAGATGTGTTTTCACTTTGGCGCTGCACCTCGTTTTTCTTCATTGAGCCAAATTGTACCTTATTTTTGGATACAGAATATTTGTCTAGTTAACTGCAGGTCGTATTTCATAGTGCATAACCCAAATTTTCTTTTCCGTATAACTTTTAAATAGACTGTTTTTCACTTTGGCGCAGCCCAGTTATGTTCAAAAGAGCCTCCTTGTACTTTTTATTAGGATACAGGAAAATTTGCTAGTAACCTGCAGGTGTAATTTCTATAGGTGCAAACAAACACCATGCTCTTATCCGTATTACTTTTAAATAGGTGTTTTTATTTTTGACACCAGCCCAGTTTTGTTACAAAGAGCCACCTTGTACTTTTATTAGATACAGAAATTTTCTCAGATAAATGAGATGTCTTCATCGGATGACAATACTCTCCTTTTCTTATCAGATATTACTTTGTAAATAGGTGTTTTTTCACTTACTGGGGCGCCCAGTTTTGTTCAAATGACCCACCTTGTAACTTATATTAGGATAACAGTATTTTGAAAGTAATGCAGGTGTATTTTTCATAGGTTGCAAATCATTCATTTTGATTATCCGTTAATCTTTAAATTAGTTGTTTTTATCTTTGCGCAGACCAGTGTGTTCAAAGAGGGCCACATTGTACTTTTAGTTGGATCTCAGTAATTTGCTTGGATACTGCAGGTGTATTTTTACATAACGTTCCAAAACCAAATTTCTTTCCGTTATAAACTTTTTAAAGACGATGTTTTTACTTTGGTGAGCCAGTTTTGTTCAAGTGCCACCTTGAACTATATTAGGATAAGAAATTTTATTGTAAACTACAAATGGTATTTTCATAGGTGCAAATACCCATCTTTTCTTATCTGTATAATTTTAAAATAGTTGGTTTTTTTCTCTCACTTTGTCGCAGCCCAGATTATTTCAATAACCCACCTTGTGCCTTATATTAGGATTCAGAAATTTTTCAAGTAACGGCAGGTGTTTTCATAGGTGCAAACATAAATTTCTTATCGTTATAACTTTTTAAATAGATGTTTTTCACTTTGGCGCAGCCCAGTTTTGTTCAAAGAGCCATCTATGTAACTTATATTAGGATAACAGAAATTTGCTAGTACTGCAGGTGTATTTCAATAATTGCAAAATCCCAACTTGTCATTATCAATTATAACTTTTAAATTGGTGTTTTTACACTTTGGCTTCAGCCCAGCTTTGTTCAATGTCCCACCTTGTACTTATATAAGGATTACAGAAATTTTCTAGCAACTGCAGGTGTACTTTCCATAGGTTGCAAAAATCACTTTTTCTTATCCATATAAAACTTTTAAGTTGGTGTTTTTAACTTTGGCGGCAACCCAGTTTTGTTCAATAGGGACACACCTTGTATTATATTAGGATACAGAAAATTTGTAGTAATGCAGGTGTATTTTATAGGTGCAAACCCCTACCTTTTATATAAGTATAACTTTTATAATAGGTGTTTTTCCTCTTGGCGCAGCCAGTTTTGTTCAACGACGCACACGTGTAACTCTATATAAGGGATACAGAATTTTCTAGTAAACTGAAGTGTATTTCATACAAGCAAACCCAACTTTTCTGGATCCGTATATCTTTTAAATATGCTGTTTTCACTGTGGGCAGCCCAATTATTTCAAAAACTCCCACTATGTACTTATATTAGGATACAGAAATTTTCTAGTAACTGCTGTGTATTTCATAGGTGCAAAACCACCTTTCTTATCCGTATAACTTTAAATTAGATGTTTTTCATTTGGCGCAGCCACGTTTTGTTCAAAGAGCCACCTTGTACTTATATAAGCATACAGAAATTTTCAAGAAAAAGCAGGTGTACTTCATAGGTGCAAAAATCACCATTTCTTATCCGTATATCTTCTAAATAGGAGTTTTTCACTTTGGCAGCCGCACCTGTTTTGTTCAAAGACCACTTGTAATAATATTAGGATACAGAATTTTCTACGTAACTGCAGTGTATTTATAGGTGTCATAAAACCACCTTTTCTTATCCGTATAACTTTTAAATAGCTGTTTTTCACTTTGATACAGGCCAGTTTTGTTCCAAAGACCCAAATTGTACTTTATATTAGGATATAAAATATTTGCTAGTAACTGAAGGTGTATTTATAGGTGCAAAAACTCACATTTTCATTATCCGTTATAACTTTAAATATATGTTTTTCAATTTGGGCAGCCCAGTTTTGTTCAAAATGACCACCTATGTACTTATATTAGGATACAGTAAATTTGATAGTTAATGCAGGTGTATTGCACATAGGTGCAAAAACCCACTTTTCTTATCCGTATAAACTTTATAAATAGGTAGTTTTTTACAACTTTGGCGCAGCCCAGTTTTTGTTCAAAGAGCCTCCTTGTACTTATAGAAGGATACAGACAAAATTGTTCTAGAAAATGCAGGTGTAAGTCATAGGGGCAAAACTTACATTTTTATCCGTATAAATTGTAAATAGGTGTTTTTCAATTTGAAGCAGCCCCGTTTTTTGTTCAATTACCTACTTGTACTTATATTAGGATACAGAAATTTGGCTAGTAATGCTAGAGTATTTCATAGGTGCAAAACCACCTTTCTTATCCGTATAACTTTTTAAATAGGTGTTTTTCACTTTGGCGCAGCCCAGCTTTGTTCAATCGACCCACCTTGATTATATTGAGATACAGAAATCTTGTACTATACTGCTGTTTATTTCATTGGTGCAAAAACCCACCTTTCTCTTATAGTATAACTGTTATATTATGTGTTTTTTCATTTAGGTGCAGCTCACTTTTTGTTCAAAGAGCCACTTGTACTTATATTAGGATACAGCAATTTTCTAGTAACTGCAGATGTATTTCTAGGTGCTAAACCCATCTTTTTCTCTCACGTATAACTTTTAAATAGATTTGTTTTTCACTTTGGCGCCAGCCCAGTTTTGTTCAAAGAGCCTCCTTGTACTTATATAAGCGAACCTCAGAAATTTTCTAGAATGAATGCAGGTGTATGATAGGTGACAAAAACTCACCATTTTACTTATCAGTATAACTTTTAAATAGGTGTATTTATCACTTGGCCCGTGACCAGTTTTGCTCAAAGAGCACCTTTTATATTATGATAAGGATTACAGAAATTTTCTAGTTAACTGCAGGTGTATTTCCATACTTGCAACTCCAACTTTTCTATCCGTATTACTTTTTAAATAGTGTTTTTCACTTTGGCGCACCCAGGATTATTTCAATACCCACCTTGTTCTTTACACTACCGCGCTCTTTATTAGGTACACCTGTCCAACTGCTCGTTAACACTTAATTTCTAATCAGCCAATCACATGGCGGCAACTCAGTGCATTCCAAACTCCTCGAGCAGCACGTCTATCTTCAGCTGTCCTCCCACCTCTCCTCCAACTCTCTTCTTGACCCACTACAATCTGGTTTTCGACCCCACCACTCTACCGAAACCGCCCTAACCAAAGTCACTAATGATCTAGTAACTGCTAAAGCCTCATGCCACTACTCTGTGCTCCTCCTCCTAGACCTGTCCTGTCGACCATTCCCTCCTGCTACAAATCCTCTCTTCCCTCGGCATCACGGACTTGGCTCTTTCCTGGATCTCCTCGTACCTCACTGATCGGACTTTCAGCGTCTCTCATTCTTGCTCCACCTCCTCCCCCCGGCCCACTCTCTGTTGGTGCCCCCAAGGGTCAGTCCTGGTCCACTACTCTTCTCTATCTACACCCTTGGCCTCGGCCCAGCTCATAGCCTCACATGGCTTTCATTACCACCTGTATGCTGATGATACCCAACTCTACATCTCTGGCCCAGATGTCACTTCTCTACTCTCCCGGATCCCTGACTGTCTGTCCTCCATTTCCTCCTTTTTCTCATCACGTCTCCTAAAACTAAATGTGGAGAAAACAGAACTCATCATCTTTCCACCATCCAACTCTACCCCTGCCCCTGATCTCTCTATTACAGTCAACGGCTCTACACTTTCACCGGTCCCACAAGTCCGCTGTCTTGGGGTAATCCTAACTCTGCTTTATCTGTCAACCCACACATCCAAACCCTCACCTCGCCCTGCCGCCTCCACCTGAAAAACATCTCTCGCATCCGCTCGTTCCTCGGCTATGACACTACAAAAAATGCTGGTCCATGCCCTTGTCATCTCCCACCTAGACTACTGCAACATCCTTCTCAGTAGCCTCCCAGCTAGCACCCCCCTCTCCCCTCCAATCCATCCTTAACTCTGCTGCCCGTCTTATCCACCTCTCTCCTCGCTACTCCTCTGCCTCTCCCCTCTGCCAATCCCTTCACTGGCTTCCCATTGCCCAGCAAATTCATTTCAAGCTACTAACCATGACCTACAAGGCTCTCCATGACCTCTCCCCTCCATACATCTCTGCCCTAATTTCCAAATATCTCCCCCCACGCACTCTCCGCTCCTCACAGGACCTTCTCCTCTGCTCCTCCCCTTATCAGCTCCTCACACAACCGTCTCCAAGACTTCTCCCGTGCTTCACCCACACTCTGGAACTCACTGCCCCAACACATCAGACTCTCCTCCACTTTCACCAGCTTCAAAAGCAACCTGAAAACCCATTTCTTCAGGCTTGCTTATAACCTTCACTAAACTTGTCACTACTTCCTCCACAGACATGTCTGCCCCTCACCTCCTGTCTCTTTCCCCCTCCTTGTAGATTGTAAGCCCTCGTGGGCAGGGACCTGTCTCCTTCTGTCGTGCCAATTGTCATTATCCCTTATCACTGTACTCGTTATGTAATGTATGTAACCCCCTCAAATGTACAGCGCCCTGGAATCAATGGCGCTTTAAAATAAACAATAATAATAATAATAAATAATTTAGGCATGTAGACATGGTCAAGACAATCTCCTGCAGTTCAAACCGAGCATCAGTATGGGGAAGAAAGGTGATTTGAGTGCCTTTGAACGTGGCATGGTTGTTGGTGCCAGAAGGGCTGGTCTGAGTATTTCAGAAACTGCTGATCTCCTGGGATTTTCACGCACAACCATCTCTAGGGTTTACAGAGAATGGTCCGAAAAAAAAAAACATCCAGTGAGCGGCAGTCCTGTGGGCGGAAATGCCTTGTTGATAGCCAGAGTCAAAGGAGAAAGGGCAGACTGTTCGAGCTGATAGAAAGGTAACAGTGACTCAAATAGCCACCCGTTACAACCAAGGTAGGCAGAAGAGCATCTCTGAACGCACAGTACGGCGAACTTTGAGGCAGATGGGCTACAGCAGCAGAAGACCACACTGGGTGCCACTCCTTTCAGCTAAGAACAGGAAACTGAGGCTCCAATTTGCCCAAGCTCATCGAAATTGGACAGTAGAAGATTGGAAAAACGTTGCCTGGTCTGATGAGTCTCGATTTATGCTGCGACATTCGGATGGTAGGGTCAGAATTTGGCGTCAACAACATGAAAGCATGGATCCATCCTGCCTTGTATCAACGGTTCAGGCTGGTGGTGGTGGTGTCATGGTGTGGGGAATATTTTCTTGGCACTCTTTGGGCCCCTTGGTCCCAATTGAGCATCGTTGCAACACCTTGTGGAATCTATGCCACGAAGAATTGAGGCAGTTCTGAAGGCAAAAGGGGGTCCAACCCGTTACTAGCATGGTGTACCTAATAAAGTGGCCGGTGAGTGTATATTAGGATTCAGAAATTTTCTAGTAACTGCAGGTGTATTTCATAGGTGCAAAACCCAAATTTTCTTATCCGTATAACTTTTAAATAGATGTTTTTCACTTTGGCGCAGCCCAGTTTTGTTCAAAGAGCCACCTTGTACTTATATTAGGATACAGAAATTTTCTAGTAACTGCAGGTGTATTTCATAGGTGCAAAACCCAACTTTTCTTATCCGTATAACTTTTAAATAGCTGTTTTTCACTTTGGCGCAGCCCAGATTATTTCAAAAACCCACCTTGTACTTATATTAGGATACAGAAATTTTCTAGTAACTGCAGGTGTATTTCATTGGTGCAAAACCCAACTTTTATTATCCGTATAACTTTTAAATAGGTGTTTTTCACTTTGACGCAGTCCAGTTTTGTTCAAAGACCCACCTTGTACTTATATTAGGATACAGAAATTTGATAGTAACTGCAGGTGTATTTCATAGGTGCAAAACCCACCTTTTCTTCTCCGTATATCTTTTAAATATGATTTTTCAAAATTTGTACCCG
>JAODAL010080439.1:0-12246 GCA_025379985.1 Phyllomedusa bahiana | reverse complement strand
CATCGGGTCGCAATAGCTACAGACCTGTTCAATCTTCCTGATAGGCTGCCAGCATGTTGCTATGCTACAAAACCTGGCTTCTACTGCAGCCTAGTAGAAGCCAGAGAACACACCCCTGAATTCATAGTGAAACCAAGAAAACAGGACTGAGGTAAGATGAATCAATGTAGTGAGACAACCCCTTTAACCCTGCCCACTCACGGCTAATTCAACCTATTACTGTGAATAGGTAGAAACCTATGAATAAACAGGACTAACACCTGCTCATGAATAAGCTGGTCTCCTCTATGGCAGAATAGGCTGAAAACTACTAGATTTGAGCATTAAATGCTCTGAAACTCCAGCATCTTACAGAATAAGGGACACAGCGCCGGAAACAGCAGGTCTGACACTAGCTTGTGCTGTCCTCAGCAAGGGGGGCATAATCTATGTGACCGGTTCCCTTTAAATGGTTGACCATAAATGTAATGTATATGGCCAGCTTAACTCTGGTCTCCTGTCTGGTAGATATAATGCCCCCTGTTAACTAGTTTTGAGTCCAGTAGATGATGTGATGTCAAGGTGCTCCTTACAAGCCTTTAAGGAGCTTTCACACAGCGCAGTTTTGGTGCAGTTTTAACTGCGCTCCAATTAAACTGCATTTATTACCAGCAAGCTTCTTTCAGTTGTCTAAATTGTTCAGAAAGGTGTTTCAAGTAAGTAATCAATGACTGTGTGTGAAGTCTTGTGGATACAAACACACTGATTACTCACTTACCAAACAGTTAAGTGAGAGAAGCTTGCTGGTAATAAAGGCAGTTCAATTGGAGCGCAGTTAAAACTGCACCGAAACTGCGCTGTGTGAAAGCAGCCTTACTTAGAATTTTTGCAATTTAGTAGTGCAATGAGAGCACAATCTGGTTTAATGTCCTCTAGGTTGACCTCATCAAAGTTTTGTATCTTGTAGGTGTGTATGCCGCTCGGTCTCCACAGACGTTTCCCAGAAAATAACTTGCAGCTGATGGTCCAGTCAGGAGCTAAAGGATCAACCGTGAATACTATGCAGGTACTGTTTGTGATTCGGTCAGCAGTTTACTTCGTTGGACACTATAATGTTAATTTGCTCATGGTTTATGGAAATCTGCTAAAATCAGGGCTGTGGAGTCGGCAAGCCGAAGCTCTGTCTCCTCAATTTCCCAAACCTCCCGATTCCTGACTCCCTTATTCATGTTTAAGTGATAACTTTACTGCAGTAAAATGGTAACATCAGGCTGTTTATCACCTCATGATACAATAATCAAGCTATTTAGGTAGAACAGACTCTGACAAGCAAAAGGGTAACAATGTTTTGATCTTTTGAACACTTGGGGTGGAGTTGAAGAAAAAGTGTATTTGTACCCAATCCAGTCTGAAACCAACATTGGGACGTGTAGAAGGACCGGGGGACAGTTTTTGGTCAAGATATGCTTGAACTGATTCAGAGCCCAGAAGGGTCAGCAATTAAAAACCAAGGTGGATTTCACAAATATAACATAATAATTTACATTTTTTTTTTAGGAGCAAAACGGTAACAATGCGTTACAGGAAGAATCTGAGAACTAAGCAGATGTAAATACTTTCAAGTCACATTTTTTTTAATAAGTGGGTAAGTACTGTTTAAAAAATTTACGTAGCCTCAGTACAAAGCTGTATGGATGGTGAGAGATGGACCCGAAAGCCCAAAAGTTCAAACCATTGTTCCCCTTTTTGCTTGTCAGTTAAAATATATTTTTGGATATGTTTTTAAACCAAAAAATTGTAAATATCCCAAAACCACTGCGGGGAACTTTTGTGGAGTCTCTGAATTTGTTCTGAAAAAACAGTACGCCTCCTCAATCCTGCATACATGACCTCAACCGACTCTTTTTCAGGCTAGAGAACGGCCTCTCTACACTAACTTGGGTTGGGGGCAAAGCGGTGACCACAGGGGCAACATCTCTTAACAAAGTCAGGGTATAAAGGAATTGCCTCAGCCACAGTCAGGTCTGATGAATGGGTGAACTCTTCTACTGCTTTGAATGCAGGTGAAATATTTAGCTGAAATCTGTTTGCCCTGAGGGCAGAATCTTTTCCCTGGGACAGCCTTTGCCTGCTCCATGTTATCAATTACACCCCATGTGAGAGGCGAATTTTGGGAGCAGTAACGGCGGACCCAATTCCTTTTGCTCTTTGCATCGAACAAATGGACAACATATATTTTTTGGGGGGGGGATTTGGTCCCTTTTTTGACGACTCCATCCTCCAAATAGGCACCGACTCCGATTCCACTGCCCTGGATAAAATGTAGTGAGCATCTCCTCAAGACTCAAGTCTGGGCAACTACATGCAGAGTTATATGAAGCCCCTTGAAAATTGACCACATAATACATAGTTTTATAGTTTTACCAAGTCCTCCAGAGATGGAGCCACTTTTTGCATAGGGTCTATGTTGGAAGGGGTTGTCCTAATCGGGAAACCACCTTTTTTTTTTTTTTAAATGGTGATTTTCAAAGACCGCAATACAGTACAAACACCACGACCTAACCATTGAAAAAACCCCGTTGTAGGGAAAAATCATTAGGGGAGGGGAGTGTAACATTCATCAGTAAATAAAATGACACATAAAAAAAAAATTGTAATCCCTCTGATTTTTTAGCCCTAATAATGAACCCCCATCGGGCTCCTTCTCCCATTGACAGACACACAGAAGTGTAGACGCTAAATGGTATCTGAATGGCGGTAGTATGCCTGCAAAGAAGATTAGGCAAAAATTTATTGTAACTTATTTAAAGGGGTTGTCTCGCCACCCTGTTTCAGAGCCAGATTCACGCAAGCTAGCTATTTCTGGACAGGCTGTAGATGGTTCAATAGCAGTGATTTAGCAGTTGAGCTTTGTATTCACAGCTCTTCTGACATGCCCATATGGTGCTCCCTAAGGGGGAGATCTTTCCCTTGAGCCACTCTTGCCTCTCACCCACCCGCCAGCCACATCGCTCTGCTCTGTTTCTGATGAAGGACAAACCCCCAAAGGCTTCTACAGATGATGTGTGGCTTGGCTAATATTCCTTTTGCTTTCCAAAGCCCGTGGGGCAGAAACAAGTGAGGATTTTTTACATCCAATAGAGGGCGCTTGACTTCTCGGGGGCCTTTCTATAATGCCGTGTAGCAGATGCTTTGGAGTGCAAAAGGAATTTCGAACCTACCCCTATTGGCGCTCTCCCCAAGGAGAGCTCTTTCCCTTTTTTAGTCTTCTAAAAGACTGAAATGGGACAGGGATGTTATCAAAGCGCGGAGCTACAGAGCTCAAAGTAAACAAGCAAAAGGAGATGAATTACTTGTTTGAGATAACAGCTTGACCTGTCATCATCCCTGATATCAGATAAGACCGATCAGAGCAAGAAGGAGAGAGCAGGATGGTAACCTAGAGAAACCGGTGTGCAGTCAGAGCAGATAAAATCTCTTCTATCTCCTCAACAAAGTCCAAAAAATAAAAGCAATATATTTGGAAAAACTCTTCAGTTACCAGTACCTGTTTGTTTAAAGCTAATTTTGGTAGTGAAACAACCCCCTTTTTTGTAACTGTAATATTTATTGAAATGTTTAAGATGCTAATGCAAAGACAGAGCGTTACTTAATTTGGCTCTTTGGGCCACATGTATGAAACGATTTTGGTCTTAAACTCACTTTTTTCCCCATAGCTTACTATGGGGAAAAAAAGTGAGTTTTAGACCAAAACCGTTTCATACATGTGCCCCAAAGGGTACAAATGAATTAGTGGTTTGCAACATGTACAAAACTGAATCGCATAGCTAATAAGCCTTAAGAATCATCAACAAATAATTGGGAAAGACGTGGACCAGACACAGAAAAGGAAAGAGCTTAAGGCGGAATGTGTAAGTAGTGGAGCCGGAGAAATAATACTCTCTGAGGATGCAAAATCCAATATGTGTCCAAGTCAGACCATACCTTGCTAAATGTGTCTAGCTTATCATGAAGAGAGGCAGTCCCTGGATTACATACAGGTTAGGGACTTTAAGTTCATTCTTTAGTCGAATTTGTATGTAAGTCGGAACAGGTATATTTAGTACATGTATGGTGTGGAGTACTGACACTTGTAGTTTCACAACTACAAATGCCAGCATTTCACATCACACTTGTAGTGCTTGGGTCAGTATTATATAAGTAACATACAAATATAATAGTGACCCACGGAACTGACACTCAGTCTGCACTACAAATATTTAATACCAACTCACACTGCTGATCAATAATATAGAACTGCAGACTGATTGTCAGTTCTGTAGGTCAGTATTGTATATGTATGATACTTAGATGATACTGACCCACAGAGCTGGCTCATGTCGTTCCGATAGTCCCTGTTCGTAACTAGGGGACAGACGCAAGTCGGAACGACGTAAGTCGGGGACTGCCTGTATTCCATTTGGCGGACTTCCCTAATCCTCTGATTTAAATCCGATGCACTAGGTGGGAGAGACTGCCTCCACATATTTGCTATCAGACATCGGACTGCGAGACAACCCCTTTAATTGCACAATTGCTTTTGGCTGCTGCTGAGAAAATGTAGTAGCGCTTTCTGGCTAGACAGATGAGATGCTATTTTATGCATCAATGTCTTGAGTCAAAGCTATAGTAATGGTGTGTAGAAGGGGGTTCAGAGACTTCCCCTTTAAACACTCAGCCCAGACATTTTGATGTCACGATGTCGATACTAATGTCTACTCTTTGGCATTCTTATTTTACAGATCTCGTGCCTTTTGGGTCAAATTGAATTGGAAGGTCGACGACCACCACTGATGCCATCTGGGAAGTCCCTGCCTTGCTTCCAGCCGTATGACTTCTCACCACGATCTGGTGGCTTTGTGACTGGACGCTTTCTCACTGGCATCAAACCTACAGTATGTGGTTTGGATAGAACTCTATACCAGGCATCCTCAAACTGCGGCCCTCCAGCTGTTGGGAAACGACAACTCCCATCCTTCCCACTGTTATAGATTATATAAATGCATGATGGGAGTTGTAGTTTCCCAACAGCTGGAGGGCCGCAGTTTGAGGATGCCTGCTCTATACCATATGTTGAGTTGGTAGCCCACCATGAATGGGTTCATGAAGGCTCTGACCGATTCCATTCTGTAAAGATCACGAGATACATATAGACTTGCTAGTTCCTGGTTAATGGGGCCTCTCGCTAGTTCTTGTATAATAGGTCATCCTGCAGTATGTGATTAGCTATAGTTCTGTAACATCTGTTGGGATTGTAGCCCATCATGAACGGCCTCGTGTGGGTGAAAGCTTTGACCTGTTACATTCTGTAGGGCATAGTAGGAAATCATGAAATACATATGGACTTACTAGTTCTTGGGCGAGATGGGCACCTCGCTAATTCTTGGGAAATAGCACGTCCTAAGGGGTTTGTTGTATTAGGCTATGTTCACACGGCTTAAAATGGGACGTATTTCAGTCCATAATTACGCGCCGTACTGCGCGAATTACGGGCTGGAATACGTCCCAGTCATTACGGTAATCCACAGTTCTCATAGAGAACTATGGATTACGTCTCCTCTCCCCGCTTGGCGAATCCACCGCGGGGGAGATAAGTGACATGTGAATTACCAGCGGCGTATACGCGCCGCTAGTAATGATAGTCTATGGGCCAGCGAGGTGCCGACTCCCGCCCCCGTCCACATGGCGTAATTGCGGGGCGTAATTACGCCCCGCAAATAAGCCGTGGTAACATAGCCTTAGGTTATGTTCACACGGCTGATTGACGACCCATAGACTTTTGTCATCCACGGCGCGTATCCCGCCGGGATAATGTGCATGTCACTTTCTCGCCGCTCGCCGCATTTCGCGAGTTGGGGGAGGAGACAGAATCCATAGTACTCTATGAGAACTGTGGATTACCGTAAATACTGGGACGGACTTCAGCTGTATTTGCGCGCAGTACGGCGCGCAATACGGACTGAAATCCGTCCCAAAATCAGCCGTGTGAGCATAGCCTTAGTGTTTACTTTTTAATCTGAAGAAGGAATAAGTAGACCTCAATGTAGAAGAGAGAGAAAATACTTGCACGCTGGCCACATTCAATATGAGCTGGATCCTTTTAATGGGCCTGGTTTTGGAAATATTGTGCCTTATCCACAGCTTGAACAATAGCTGCCTGAAGCTGCCCCTGGAGCAGATCACTTGGTGTTTTTACCTCACTTTCTTAGTTTATTCATAGAATAACCCACTAGCCTGATCTGATGTAGCCATGGTCAGTATCTGGTCATACTCTAACGTGGGCTTGTGGCTGGATTATTGGGCCTGGAAACATTTCTGCTTGTTGGACCAATAATCCCAGTCGGACTCCCTGCTTAGTGCATAAGACATATGAACCCCAATTCAGTTCCTTTGGTGGGTTCCAGGGTACGTCGGTACGACTTCATTCTTGATGCACGGCTGCAGTGGAAACAATATTTGGTCTGCACATCCAAAAAGTTTTTGGGAAAATAATAAGCATAGGTGCACGCTGGTGTGGCAGCAAAATGCAAACACAATCCAATATCGGCAGCACAATACTAGCACTAAAAGAACATAGGAATTTTTGGAAAAGCATTCCTGCTACTTTGAATACTTGAAAAATGTGATCAAAACTGTAATAAGCCCACCTGCCACTTGATGAGGCGACCTCAAAACAGGTGGGAACCTATGCTACATATTATGTCTTTTGGTGCCTGTTCAGACCTCGCATTTCAGGGAGCGTTGGTCTGAACCGGCAACAAGAGAGGTAATATGTAGCGTAGGTTCCTACCTTCATTGAGGCCGCCTTGTCGATAGCAGGTGGACTTATAGTTTTGATCAAAAATGTGCACTAAGAACCTCAAATTTTTCAAGTATTCAAAATACAAAAACTTTTTCCAAAAAATTCCCTGTGTTTTTTTTGATTTATTTTTTGGCGGTAGTGTGTGGATATTGGATTGTTTTTTGGGGGGGGAAAATTAAACCACCACTATGTCTAAACCTTTATCCCTTTTTTGGAAATTTCCTATAATTTCCCAACTTTTGATGTAAACCTAAATGGGGATAGTTTTTCTTTCTTCTGTCCTTTCCCTTTTTTAGTTTTCCTGCTTTTAAAGCCCTAGTTTTGTCCTACACTAATAAGGGGAGGACTGTCAAGGGGGGATCACCATGTCAGTTATCAATGGGATGTAAATCTGAGCAATAAAATTTGACGCTCAGAGAGCACTTACCCTCACGAGAAATCTTGACCACGTTGACAATCACGTTCTAAAAACTCTTAAAGGGGTTGTCCCCACTACAAGGATTGCGCTTTTTATGTTAAAGACTTTCAAAAACAAGTCACTTTGTAAATGGTCCTACCATTCCTAGAATTCGCTCACTCCCCAGGCCTTAGTACAGACCTGTTGATCTCTCCTGAAGGTGCCCAGGTTGCTAACTGCAGCCCTGGCTTCTACGCACCTGCAAAGCCCGTAAAAAAAGCCTTAGATTCAAAAAAACCATGAAAACAGGATAGGGGAAAATGAATCAATGTAGTGAGACAACCCCCCAAAAGGGATTTCAAATTTCATTACTGGCCTGGTTTTGCACGCAAAAGGTGGGAACCATGCACTGCCCCCTTTTATTGTTTCTGATGCTTAACTCCCATAGAACTAAGTGAAGTGCACGGGCACCCACCTCTACATTCCCTTTGGCCAGCACAGACTGGGCCAAAGTAATGTGATGAGTCGACCAATAGGTTGGGGTTTGCAGGATAAAAAATAAAAGTCCTTGCTTTTTAAAATTGTTTCCCGAGAACATTGGAAGAAGCGTCTCGGAGAGAGGACACATTGGATATCAGTTAGGACATATGTATATAGCAATTAGTTTCTATTATACCATTGGGGGCAGGATCAGGGCAGGTGGTGGATCTTGGTCTGGGTTGGTTTTTAAGGCCAGCTTCGTCTGCCTCCTGAGCCGGTGTCTATTTTTCTTTTGCCCTAGGAGTTCTACTTTCACTGTATGGCTGGGAGAGAAGGTCTGGTGGACACGGCTGTGAAGACAAGTCGTTCAGGGTATCTCCAGAGGTTAGTGAGCTGCTCCTAGACAAGAGGGTTGCTAAACCTTCTTATGTTGGCATTTTAACGTGGCCTAGCTCAAGTCGATACTAGTTCTCAATATAAGGGTATGTTCACATGGCGCGTTTGGATCCGTGTTGGATCCGAAAATCGCATCCCAAAACGCTGCGTCGATCGGATCCTAAATGGATCCAACACGCAGCTCCGTGTTGGATGCAGCAGGATCGGACCAAGAATTAACGTGTCAATTCTTGGAACGGATCCGAAAGACGCAATGTTACACGCAGCGCCGATCACTCGTGTGAACGCCGACGCGTGTTTCATATTAGAAGCAATGTAAATCACACTGCTATTTGTTAGATACGTGTTGTGGTCCGTTTGGGGTTCGACACACGGATCCAAACACGCAGCTAAAAGCTGCACGCTGTGGAGCTCCTCAGCTCTTTTCCCATATGCCTTTGCTTTATGCAAAACAGTCAATGGTTAATGGTAATGGTTAATGGTAAGTAAACCCTCACACCGACCAATTTATTGGTTCCTCTCCTCCAGGAGAGATTTTTTTTTTCCCCCTTTCGAAGCCACTCTTGCCTCTACACCAGCAACCAGGAAAGTTTACACTGCACTGATGAGGGAAAAACCCCGAAACCAGCTTGTCTGTAGATGACTTAACTAGTTTGGCCAAAACCTTTCACATTGCTAGGTCCTTGGGTACTTTGTTGAACAGGATCAAACACCCAAAATAAGTGACGCTGTGGAGCTCCTCAGCTTTTTCCCATAGCCTTTGCTTTATGCAAAACAGTCAGTGAGGTCGGAATGGTAAGTAAATCCTCACACCCACCAATTTATTGGTTCCTCTCCTCAAGGAGAGAGTTTTTTTCCCCTTATGTAACGGAGTAAAACGCACCATGTGAACATACCCTAGAGGTAAACTGCCCCTTTAGCATGCTGAAATCCAAAGAATGCAATCTCCACTGGATCACTGGAAGCTTTCTTGTCTGACTTTTTAATCAAAATTTAAGTTATTTCAAATTAAGTTTTTTATTCTTTATTGTGTTAATATTTTATTTTGTTATTTTAACGTTTTATTGTATTTTTATGGGGCTGGAAATTCCAATAATAAAGGAAAAAATATGCAGCTGATTCTAACTTTTTGTTGTAGGTGCATCATTAAGCATCTTGAGGGGCTGGTTGTGCAGTATGACCTCACCGTACGGGACAGCGATGGCAGCGTGGTGCAGTTCCTGTATGGGGAGGATGGCCTGGACGTACCCAAGACGCAGTTCCTGCAGCCCAAGCAGTTTCCGTTTATCGCTGACAATTATGAGGTAGGTCACCCAGGATGTCTCACAGCTTTCGACATTCGATGCACGCGGTAATTCTTCCTTGATTCTAGCGTACAGTCCACACAATAGAAAAATAAATTACGAGATGATTGTTACTCTCCTCATAAATCCCCCTCCACTCCAGCGCTGCCTTTTAGGTTCTTCCTTCTGGTCTTTTATTTGGCTGGATCAATGACTTGCCTGTACACCCATGTGACCACTGCTGCCAGTCACTGGCCCAAGAGGTATATGGTGTCAAAAAATAAAATTTGGTCAGCACATCCATTTTGAAGAATAAACGTCTAGGTGCACACTGTTGTGGCAGTCAAAATCTATGCAAACACAATACATTATCAGTAGCGCCCTATAGGCACTAAAAACGGTCAAAGAGGACATAAGAATTTTTGGAACAGCATTTCTGCTAACATGGAATAAATGAAAAAAATTGAGGTACTTTTTTGATCTAAACTGTAAATGTCCACCTACCGCGGCAAGGTGATCCCAATTCAGGTGGTAACCTACGCTAGATGCTACCTCTCTAGGTGTCCGTTCAGACCTCCACATTTCAGGGTTAGAAGGTTCCAGCTATAAACCTGATCTGATTAAAAAGCCTTTGCAGGTGGGTGGAGTGCATGTAGCATAGGTATCCACGTGAATTGGGGGGTCACCTTGCCGCGGTCAGTGGGCATTTACAGTTTTGATCAGAAATGTATACTAAACCTCAAAATTTTTTCAAGAAGTATATGGTGTGAGACAGTTGACGTAACATCAGACTCGTCTCCTGCCCTTCTTTTGCACCCGCAGAGCCCCGATATCTAGCTGGGAGCGAACATTGAGCCACATCTTTATCTATTGTGGGACACAAAATTTTTCAGATCAGGCTACCACTGAGGTATTCTCCTCCTCAGCTCGCTCATATCCTGTATGGAGCAGCTACTGAAAAGCACAGACTTGTGACAGTTCTGTAATTATTCCCCAATCTATTAAACCCTTCTATACATTCCTATTATATTTATCCCATCACTAACTTCCGATACTAATCCTTAATCATCCAATATTTATCCATTTTCATCCCCTATCTATTTTCCCCTATCTATCTCCCCTATCTTTCTATCCATATATCTATCCCCATCTATCTCTCTAATATCTATCTATCTTTCCCCTATCTATCTATCTATCTATCTATCTATCTATATCTATCTCTCTAACTATCTATCTATCTTTATATCCATCCTATCTATCTATCCATTCTTCCCCTATCTACCTAATCTCTTCTATCTATCCATTCCTCCATCCATCTATCCATTCTTCTCAAAATCTATCCATCTCTCTATCTACCATTTCTTTTCATATCTATCCATCTCTATATCTATCCTATTCTCTATCATATCTATCATTCTTCATATCTCATATTTCTTTCATATCTATCCATTCTTCTATCTATCAATTCTTTTCATATCTATCATTCTCTCATATCTATCCATCTCTCTCATATCTATCCATCTCTCTCATATCTATCCATCTCTCTCATATCTATCCATCTCTCTCATATCTATCCATCCATCTTCCATATCCTTCTATCTCTCTCCATATCTATCCCCATCTCTTCCCCTATCTCTTATCTATCATTATCTATCTATCTATCTCCTATATCTATCCTGGTTGGTGCTGACCCCACGCAGGGGAGAGCGTAGATCCGGCGCGCCCGTGATTTTGGCGCGCTTTTCGGCGCTTATTTGCGCTATAACACGGGCGAGCTGCCCACCGAAATGACGGTAATCCATAGCTCTCATAGAGAACTATAAGGAGTGCAAAAAGGCAATTTGGAATCTCCACACGCCTATATGGCGCTCTCCCTAAGGAGAGATCTTCCCTTTCTGAGCTACTCGTTGCCTCCCACTCAGCCAAGCCAGCATCACTTGCTTGTACTGATGGGGGGCAAACCCCCCCGAAACAGGGGTTACAGAGAGTGATGCGGGCTTGGAAAAAAAAATCCCTTCTTGTTTTCCCAAAAGATCCTGGGTCAAAATAAATTGAATTTGTTACATCCAAAAAAAGGGGGCTAGAGCTTTTTAGCTCCTTTCCCATAATGCTTTTTTGATATAGAGAACTTGGATTTCACCTCGTCCCCCCGTTCAATACAAACGTTTGTACCCGGGGAAAAAGTGACGTAAATGATTTGTGGCAAATACGCGCCGCGAGTAATGAAAGTCAAGGGACCCCCGGGGAATCGTGTGAATATACCCTAGGTTATAGAGGGGGAAAATAGGAAAAAAAAAACTTTAACAAAAAAATGAGCGCTGAAATGTATTTTTATTGGGCCATTTTTGGCGATGCGACTTCTGATGATTTTTTTCCAATCTTTTTGGGGTTGAAAGGATAAAAAAAAAACACAATTTTGGCGTTTGGATTTTTTTTTTTTTCTACGGTGTTCAACTTATGGGATAAATGATGTTTTATTTTAATTTTATGTGTAACTTTTTTATTTGTAAACAGGCAAAAGGGGGTGATTTTAAACTTTTAAGATTTATTTTTTCCTTTTTTTTTTTTTTTTAACTTACTTTGTCCCCCTTGGTTACTTAACCAGTAGGGGAACACTTCCCTTTTCCCCTTTTAAAAGCAGTATTTTTTGTTGAGATAGGCTTAGGCCTAGTACAGGCACGAGATGGGAACCATTGATGGGCCGCTGCCTTGTAAAACAAACGGTGGTATCGGGTTTACCCGGGCCCCTTGCTCCGTCCTGCATACGGTGTGGGGAGGGGGAGGGGGTGTGTGGTCACAGAGCAAGCCCAGCAAACTCTCCTATAGAATAATGGGGTCTCCTGTTCCCAGGCTCTAATGGGCTGAAAAAT
>JAODAL010080438.1:0-12247 GCA_025379985.1 Phyllomedusa bahiana | reverse complement strand
CGGACGGTTAACAAGCCAGTCTTTTGTGCTACAGTGTTGATCCAGAGGAAGGCAAAAAACCCGATGAGGTAGAAGTCAATTGTCCTCGTTTTAGGGAATAAAATGCTTCCTGACTCCAATTTGGCAATCAGAATGTCCTCGTCACTATAACTTGTTATATTATTACGCTCTAGAAATGCATCCAGACCCTTTCTGAACTCTGTTAGTGAATTTATCATGACAAGTTCCTCTGGCAGAGAGTTCCACAGTCTCACTGCTTTTACAGTAAAGAATCCCTTCTTTGTTTATGTAGAAATTTTCTTTCCTCAATTCAGAGGATTTCCCCTTGTTCTCAATACAGTCCTGGGTACAAATAGATCTTAGGAGAGATCTCTATATTGACCTTTAATATATTTATACATATTTATTATGTCCCCCCAAATCCTTCTTCCCTCTAAACTAAATAACCCTAATCTTTGTGGGTATTGCAATCCGCCCAGTCTTTTTATTATTTTTCTTGCCTACCTTTGAACCTGTTCAAGTTCTACAATGTCTTTTCTGTGAACTGGTTCCCTCTTCATGGGTTGCACACCCCAAGGCCAGCTGAGGATAAGTCATTTTAAAGTGAGAATATGGTATGCAGGTTAAAGTCTGGTATGATTCAGCAGATCTTTCTACTTTAAAGGTCATGCAACTGCAAACCAGCAACAATTTTTACATGAACACCAGGTTGAAACTGACCTATGGCAGATGCATATGTATGCATTTGTATATGGATACATTATTAATAATTTCTTCTAAATGATGGGGACAATGTTTCCTTAATATTCTAACAATTTTATGGTGTCTTCTGCAAATCTGAAAAACTGTTAAAAAAGGGTAAAACTTTTTTGAGGATATGATAGTTTTATCCTAATCATCAGAGCTATCACTGGATGGTGTCTCTTTTCTGAAAACATCTAGACTAATAAAGTTTTCCAATGTGACATCAGTCTGATGATATCACAGTTGGGAGACTATAATAGGCAGTGACCCACCACAGCTAGCGTCATTTCCTTGTACTTTATTTGGTTTTGTTCAATGGAGATAAAGGATTTAACGTTCTTGCCCATCCTCATGTGCCTTCTGAGCTTGGGAGGGGTATTGATCTGCTACAGCTTGACCCTTGCCCAAGGTCAGAGTGAGGTGATAATGTTCATCAGGTAAGTTCTTATAGGACATAGACTTCATAGTAACATTGTTTACTAAGCTCCGTCATTTTATTATACAACAGGAAAGTGTCATCTCATAAATGCTTATATGGAGAACATGAGCATATATGAGCCAATATTTCAATAATAAATAAAACAGCAGACACAAAATTGTGAATAAATTAGGACATACTGTTATATTAAGTGTTACCAATAAAAATAAATAACTATAAAACTCAGTCATCAGACTCAAGTCAATAAATGCATACATATAAATGCTGTGCGGCTTTCCCCTATGCTGGCCATGCTGCTACATAATCATGTGGCTGCTTGTCTTAATTGCCTCTTTTGAGAGGTGCGGCCGCATCCTGCTGTGACTTGTCCCACAGTTTTCAGCTAGGTTGGGCTTCCTCAGCCAATCTCCTTCATACTGTGGGGTTAAGGCTATGTCTACACTGCAGTGGACAAAAAACGACCTGAAAACGAATTACTAAAAACATCCACTGCTTGTCAAAAGCAGTTGAAAAAACGTCCGTTTTTTTGGCGCGTTTTTCGTTTTTTGGAGCATCTTTGCTCTGCTTTTTAATGTATGCACAAATTAAGCCATTGGATGTAAACTACACCCTACAGGTGGAGTTAACATGTTAAGTAGTCACTTCCTTTAGATCACTGTAGCCATTATGAGCACATTGTCCTTTGTGTGCTACTACTTTATTAAATTTTGCACCAGATTCTTGCACCAAAATCCACAAAAACCCACATTATCTTTGCATACAGCAAGATAACTGTATTAGCGTCAAAATCTGTAAAGAAAAGGATTTTAGCACCAAAATCCAAAAAAAAAAAAACCCCATTATTTGCTCCCAAATTCCGTAAAAAAATATTTTTTATGTCAAACAAGATCTTTTTTTTAAGGGCCCAACATTTTTAAAGCTATTTTTAGCGCCGAAATCCGAAAAGACGTATTTATTTGCGCAAAAATAGATCATTTTTTTGCCCCCAAAAAAATCTGTTAAAGATAGGATTTTAGCCCCAAAACCATAAAAGAAGGGAAATTCTGGCGGCGAAATCTGTAAAAAAAAGTATTTTTGGCGTAAAGGGGCGAGAAAACGTTTTCAACAAATCTGAAAAAAAGATTATTTATTCCCAAAAAAAAAAAAAAAAAAAAAGGATTCTTGCGCCAAAATCCGTAAAAAAAACGTATTTTTGGTTGGTCAGAGGCGAGAAAATTATTAGCACCAAAATCTTTAAAAAACATATTTTAGCGCCAAAATCCGTTAAAAAAACGATTATGCGCCAAAATCCGAAAAAAATGTTTTTTTCAGGTTAGAGCAAGATAACTTTATTGGGCCCCCAAAATAGTTTAGAAAGGATTTTACATCAAATCTGAAAAAAAAAAAAAACGATTCGTGCCAAATTGTAAAAAACGTATTTTTTTGTCAGAAGCAGAAAACGTTATTAGCCCAAAATCTGAAAAAAAAATTTTTTTTAGTGCCAAAAACGAAAAAAAAACGGATTCTTGCGCCAAAATCCGTAAAAAAAACGTATTTTTTGCTCAAGGTGGATAACGTTTTTGGGGCGCCAAAATCGTAAAAAAAGATTATTTTCTAAAAAAAAAAAAAAAAAAAAGGGATTCTTGCCCCAAAACCCGGAAAAAAAAAAAAAAACGTTTTTTTTTGCGTCAGGGGCGAGATAACATTTTTTGGCGCCAAATCTTAAAAAAAATTTTAGTGCCAAAAAACGTAAAAAAAAAAAACAGATTCTTGCGCAAAACCCGTAAAAAAAGCGTTTTTTTTGGCGTAAAAGGTGAGAAAACCTTATTAGCCCCAAAAATTTTAAAAAAAAAAATTTTTTTTAGTGCCAAAAAAATTTAAAAAAAACGATTCTTTCCCAAAACCCAAAAAAAAAAAACTTATTTTTGGCGTTAGAAGCGAAAAATAACGTTTTAGCGAAAAAATCTTTAAAAAAAATTATTTTATCCCAAAAAAAAAAAAAAAAAAAAAAACGGATTTTTGCTCCAAAACCCGAAAAAAAAAAAACGTATTTTTGGCGTTTTGAAGATAACTTTATTAGCGCCAAAATATGTTTAGAAAAGGTTTTTCATAAAAATTTCTGAAAAAAAAACTGATTTGATGCCAAAATCTGAAAAAAACGTATTTTTGGCGTCAAGGCAGATAACTTATTAGGCCAAAATCTAAAAAAAAATTATTTTAGTGTCAAAAAACAAAAAAAAAAACGTATTCTTGAGCAAAATCCGAAAAAAAAACGGTTTCGGGGCCCAAAACCGAAAAAAACGTATTTTTGGCTCAGAGGCAAATAACTTATTGGGCCCCAATATCTTTTAAAAAAAAAAGATTATTTTACTCCCAAAAAAAACGTAAAAAAAGGATTTTTGCGCCAAAATCCGTAAAAAAACGTTTTTTTTGCTTCAGAGGCAGAAAAACCTTATTAGCCAAAATCTGTAAAAAAAAAATTATTTTAGTGCCCAAAAACGTAAAAAAACGGATTCTTGCGCCAAAATCCGTAAAAAAACGTATTTTTGGTGTCAGAAGCAAGATAACATTATTAGCGCCAAAATTTTTAAAAAAAAATTAATTTTAGTGCCAAAAAACGAAAAAAAAAAACGGATTTTTGGGCCAAAATCTAAAAAAAAAGGTTCGGGCGCCAAGTTTAAAAAAAACTTATTTCAGGTTAGTAGCAAGATAACATTTTATCCCCCAAAATATTTTTAGAAAAGGATTTAGCATCAAAATCTGAAAAAAAAAACTGATTCTATGCAAAATCGTAAAAAAAAAAAAACATATTTTAGCGAAAAAAATATAAATTGCCAAAAAAAATCGTTAGCAACCAAGCATGATTTTTTAAATTACAAAAGGACAGACAAGGACACATCAGAGTTTGTAGGGAGGTGCGGGGACAACACGGAAGTGTGAGGAAAGCTGAGTCTGGGGAGAAAAACTGCGTGTAATGTACTTGAGTTGGGGTGAGAAAAAAACCCGGGGGGGCCTACCAGGGGGCCGAAAGGCTCGCCCCGCCCAACAACCGGGGCTGGGGGACCCCCGAGTACGGACTGCGCCATGCCGCGCCGCTGTACCGACCCACGGAAAAGGGCCCCCATTATTGGATGACGGGAGCCCAAAAAGGGGAACGGGGACCAGCCCCTACCTTCATGAACTCCCCGAGTTGGCTGGAGGGGGGGGTGGGGAGAAGAGGACCACCAAGAGGTCATAATTAACCAGTGTGCGGGCATTGAACCATCCTGGGGGATGGGACCCGAGACGGGGGGGATCTTTTTAAAATGGGAGGGCCCGGTGAAAGCGGATCTTTGAGCCCGAACGCCTCCCACAGTTTTATCGTGGAGGCGGGTAACTTCCCGAAAAGTGCCGGGTCCAAAGGGCCCCCTTGGGGGCCCCGGGTGGAACCCCTTTCCCCCCCCAACCGATGTCCCCCACAGAGAAGGGGACGGGGGAGCAGGGGGGGACGCCCGGTGGAAGTCCGGGTGCCGGATAGCCGCCGTGCCAGTGCCAGGACGGGGGCGCGGTAGAGGAACCTCCGGGGAAGGTCGCCGGGGGCCGGAGCCCACCATCACTGTTTCATTTTTCCTGTATCCATAGTGACGACCCCGTGGTGAGGGTCGTGGGGGTCGCAGGAGCACCCCTTCCCCACAGGACAGAGAGGTACCCCGAGTCGGGCGTGGAAGCCCTTTTATCCGAAGGCCCATGAGCTGCTGATGAGGGTACAGGAGCTCAGGGGGTTCCGGGGCCCCCAGCACCAGATTGGTGCGGCTTTTGGGGGAGAAGGAGGAGCTGCTACACAAGCCGTAAGTGTTGGGTGCCCGATGCTGTTGCACCTTTCCCCAAAGGGAGGGGGGATTCATTTTATGTTCACGGGGCCAAAGGACTGTTTTAAAGGACCGAAACCTTGCCCTAAGTTGGTCATCACGACAGGGGTGTATTTCTAATTGTTCATGGGGTTCAAGGACTTTGGTTGATGACATGACAAGGACGCTGAACCTTACCCCAATTGCGTGTTATTGTTGCCACTATTTGTTTACTATCTATTTGCACATGTATAAAATGTTTTCTTGCACTGCAGAATGTGTGTGTACTTGCTGTGTGAAAGTTGGAATCTGAGGACGTATTCCGATTAAAGAGCGGGGGAGATTTAGCATGTATTAAGCTGTAGATATTCCTATTTAGGAAAATAGGGTAAATTGTGCTTTACAGACTTAGGTGTAGAGGTAATACAAAGTTATTCAGTAAATGGGGGGTTAATTTTAAGGTTCTGTCCCCATTGTAGCCTGCCTAGTAACAGCATGTCATTTTCCCCCCCCAAAAAGGAGCTATCTCTAAGGGAAAAGGGGGATTAGCTGCAGCAGGGGGGTTCATTAAATAGGGAGATTAAGAAACAGTGTTCTGCTGGGACTGCCAGAGTCTCAGCAAGGAAAGCAACAGGACAGAATTCTCATCATCCTGGCTAGGAGATGAGAGAAGGCGATTCACCAAAAGGGCAAAAAAGGCCCCTAGGAGTAAAAAGGACTTTTTATATTACCCTTTTACAGCATAACAAGCCCGGAGGGAGCCGGGGCAGAACCTTTTTCCCCCTGGCCGGAGCGCATTGAAAAGGGGCAAGAGGCCTCAAATACGCAGGACGGACAAGGTAGCCCCCCTGGCGAGTGGAAGAGCCACTAAGTACTCAGGTTAGAGCATGTATGGCAGGAGGAAGCCCCCCGGGTATGCTGGGCGAGTGCATGGTTCCCGAGTGTGGTTCTCAATGTGAGCACAGATTGTTCCCCCAATTGTCTTGCTTTAGGAAGAAAAGAATAAAGCCAAAGGTTCTCCCGGCGAAGTGTTGTGTTTTTTTTCTTTATGGGGTGTTTTACTCGGCTTATTCAAGCCGTAATTGCGGGGCAAATTTCGCCCGCAGTTACGGGTTGATAGGGGGTCGGGGCGGGGGGATGCCCTATGCGCCCTAAATAAAGTGCATTCACTTTTCGCCCCCGGGGGATTCGCCGAGGGGAGAAACGGAATCCAAGTTTCTCTATGAGAAAAAGTGGATTACCGTAGTTACTGAGATGGATTGGAGCCCTACTAAGCGCAAATAGGCGCGCTACGGGTCAATCGTCCAAGAATAGCCATTGAAACGAGGCCTATTTGTACGCCGGTACACAGAGTCCCACAGCGCCTCTCCCCGCAATAAAAAGGATCTGAGTGGGTTGCTTGTCCTCGCCCACTTCTTACAACCCTGTGGTCAGTTGTCACTGCTGGAGACTGCTTTGATCGCATCTGGCAGCCGTGGGTAAAGCAAAATTCCATCGAGGGTCTGTGAATAAAATGGTTATTACGCCACCTAGTAGCAAGCATAGTCTGTGACAAGGTGAATCCACTACCCACTGGTATCCTTGTGATACTTACAAAGCTGACCTCACCCTCTAAAACACCACAGCCTAAATAATGTTCTGCAAGTCCATATTAAATATGTCAAATGCAGTCTTAGAAAAATGAACAAGCCCTTCTAATTCAACATGCATATAAGGGAAAAAACCGTTTAAAATTTAAACAGAACTTGCTCATTTCCCCGTTCCCCCTTTTTTCCTTTTAAATTTTTCCAAGAAAACATGCTCACCATATAACCATAACTGATGATGAATAATTTCAGTAAAAAATATCTTGGTGGAATGAAAAGAACACTCGGAAATTTTATGTTCTTCTTCATCTGAGCGATCAGATCAACTGTTTTAAATTTCCCAAGATCATTACCCCGGGCATGGATAATTAGCAGTCCAGGCCATGACCATTTCATTAACATCAATCTTTGCTAAACTTCCCTCTATTTCAAAGCTCCGATCCCTAACTGAAAAACTGCAAATTAACTTGGATCTGTACCCAGATCAACATAATAATTGCATCTTGAATCTCTCTGTTCAACCCAGTGTACCAGTGAATGTCCAACAATACAAAACTTCCACCAACCTGAATTAAAATTAAAACAAGAACAAATCGGGGGGCCATTAAAAAAAAAACCCGCTAGATCCCCCTTCCAAGTTGTTACAGAATCCTCGCTTAAATTTAGCCAAATATTTACATTTAAATTTAGCCAAATATTGTTTAGCATACAAGAGAACCAAAATTTGATAACCAAAGAATTATCAGCATGAATTAACAGAAAACCCCTGACTTATGGCTGAAGAATAAAGTAATTTGAAATGACGTTTACTGGACATAAAACATTGTGAACCCTAAACAAAACTCAAACCCAAGACCCTGTCACGGAAGCCACTGCAACCCTCATCCCGGGTCGCAGTGATCCTTGCCCCCCTCCGAGCGGCGCCGAACCCGGGGCGCTTTCCCCGCCTGTTTTCCCCTGTGCAAAACCAGGCCACGCCCGTGCAGCCTCTGTCCCACGGGGCAAACGAACCCCCCTCCCTAGGCGCGCGCGCGCCGGCAGTGTTAAATTTTAAAGGCCATGCACGGTAATTGGCTATTGCCGGGCCGCTGCCCCTTTTAAGCCGCCTTTCTGGGTTTCCCTGCCGGGTCTTTAGTGCCATTAGCCCATTAAAAGCGTTTTTCCAAGTATGTCTGATTGGTGTACCGTTCCGTTTGGGCCCCTGGCCTCGCCCCGAAAAAGGCCGCCTGCCCTGACCTTCCCGCCCGTCCCCCGAACTTTGCCCTTGTCCTGACCTTCCCTCCTGTCCACGAAATTTGCCCCTTTTCCTGACCTTCCGCCTGTCGCCACTCAAGCCTGCCCTTACGTTTTTTTTTCCCCCACTACACATCGGCTGCCCCCGCAAGCAAGTCCGTCAGTAAGCGACCTTTGGAGACTCCCCCCGCAGCAAGTCCATCCCGCTTTGCCGGTTCTGGGGAACACCGGGACCTCTCAGATTCTGTCCCTGGGGTGGCTTAGCCATCGTTTGCGGTGGTTCAGAGGACCACTTCGCTGCCCGTGACATAAGATCCGGGCCCTGGGTCCGCCAAGGTCCCTCCTACGCGCTGACCCCAACCACCTTTTAGCCACAATCCCAGCAGATTGCTAGCAGGTCCAAACCAGCCCCCTCTCTGCCATGATGCACATGCCTGGCCACCCCCGTAATGACCCCCCTCCTGTGGCTTCCGCTGTTCCTTTTGGGTTCCGCACCGGGTGTGGCCAAGCTTCCCTTTGTCATGCCCTCTAAGTTTGGCTTGCAGGGGCTTCATCACCAAAAGTTTCCCCCACACGAGTTAATGGGGAACTAATTCCCTATGGAAAGGGAAAGGGGGCATTTGGGTCAACCCTTTTCCCCCGGAAAAACCCTGGCCTTTTGGGACCCCTTGTGGGGGCAGAGACACCCAGCACGGCCCCTCGCCTCCTTCCTCACCGAGTTTTTTGCATGTGTTTGAGGGGAACCTCCCGTCCCCCCTTCTGCTGAAACTGCCTTACTTTAAACGGCTCAGGGTGACTCCTTGGGGGGTGATTACGCGGTACAGTTTTCCCACCTTTGGGTTTTGGTACGGTCATGAACAATGCGGCTTTTTGCTGCCCCCCTTCAAGAAGGGCCCCTTTAGCCGGTTAAGGATGCCCTGGGTGCCCTGATCTCCGTTTCTTGACGATATATCCCCCCTGCTATTCGGGTTGACATCCTTTTAAAAAAGTCAGAGGGGCTCCCCCAGTACAAGGGCCCAAATAGGGCCCCTCGCTCCATCTCTTTTCTCCGGGAAATTTCAAAGGCCTCCACAGTCACCTTCCCCCCCATGGCCGAGGAGCCTATGCAAGTGGATAGAGCCCACCTGTCCTCTCAGGAGCTTACCCGGAGACGTGAGGAAAACCTTTGTCTCTATTGTGCCAGCCCGGAACATTTCCTCTGCTCCTGCACACTGCGTCCTCAACGTCCGGGAAACGCATGCAACTAGGGTACGTGGGAGAGTCGTCCGTAGGTGAGAGCAAGGCCTCTCCTCGTTTGACCATACCTGTCCTGGTCGGCACTGGGTCTGGTACCCATTTTTAAGCCTCAGCCTTCTTGGACTCTGGGTCGGCTGGAAATTTCTTGGACGCTGCCCTGGTGTCTCAGCGTAAGCTAACCGTGGTCCGCCTGGAGAAACCTCTGGTCATTTCCTCTGTCAGTGGGAAGATCCTCAGCGATCCAGTCCGCTACCGTACTGAGCCTCTGTTCCTTCAAATAGGGGCACTACATAAGGAGAGACTTATGTTTTACATGTTATCCCGGTCTTCCTCATCCATTCTTCTGGGTCTTCCGTGGCTGCAGAGCCATGCTCCGGTGCTCAACTGGCAGACCGGCGAAGTCTTGCGTTGGGGGCCAGAGTGTCGGTCTCGCTGTTTGGTGGCACCTTGCCCGGTGCTTACCACTTCTCCAGTACCGTTTAAGCCTCTGGCGAGTCTTCCCGCTCCGTATCAAGAGTATGCTGACTTCTTCTCCGAGAAACAAGCGGAGACCTTGCCTACACATCACCCCTATGACTGCCCTATTGACCTTCTGCCCAGAACATCTCCTCCATGGGACAGGGTTTACCCTCTGTCTGTGCCTGAGACCTTGGCTATGTCTGCCTACATCAAGGAGAATCTCCAGAGGGCGTTTATTCATAAGTCCTCCTCTCCGGCTGGTGCCGGGTTCTTTTTCGTAACGAAGAAGGGTGGATCCCTATGTCCATGTATCAATTACCGCGGTCTCAACAAGATCACCATTAAGAATCGATACCCCATTGCTGAGCTTTTTGACTGGCTCCGTGGAGCCAAGATTTTCTCCAAACTGGACCTACGAGGAGCCTACAAACTTATTCGGATTCATGAAGGAGACGAATGGAAGATGGCCTTCAATACTCGAGATGGGCACTTCAAGTACTTGGTCATGCCCTTCGGACTCTGTAATGCCCCTGCAGTCTTCCAGGAGTTTGTCAACGACATCTTCAAAGACCTCCTGTACACCTGTGTGGTCGTCTATCTGGATGACATCCTGATCTTTTCACCTGATCCAGAATCCCACCAGGCCCTTTGGAAACAAGTTCCGGGGCGTTTACATGCTAACCCCTGAAACCCAAAGCCGAAAAAGTGCCCTTTCACAAGAAAAAAGTTTTCCCTTTTTTGGCTACTTTAAATTTGGGAAACCGGGGTCTGCAAATGGATCCCATGAAACTGTCTCCCCGTCTTACAGTGGCCACGACCCGTGGGCCTCCGGCCAAAATTCCCGAGTTTTCCCGGGCTTGCCAATTACTAAGGGAGTTTTATTCCAAAATTTTTTTACGCTGGGGCCCCCCGAAATGGGGTTTTAAACCAAAAAAGAAAATAATCCCAAGCTTTTGGCCAAACCCCGGCAAAAAAAAGCCTTTTCTAAATTGAAGTCTCTTTTTTTCTTCGCCCCCAACTTTCCCGGGCCCGAAACAGAGAAAAACCCTTTTTTCTAGAGGTCCCAAAAGCCCCCCCTCAGTGGGGGGGCCCGGGGGGTAAATAACCCAAAAAAAGGGCCCCAAAAGGGAAGACCCTCACATGCCCGGGGGTTTTTCTAAAACCTTTTTCTTTTTACGGGGAGAAACTACTCCCTTGGGACCGGGAATTACTGGGCCCCAAGCTTGGGCCCCGGAGGGTTTCCCCAAAAACTCTTGGGGGGTGCTTGTCACTCGGGGCCCAAAAACTATATTGACCAAAAAACCCCCCCCAAAATTTTAGACACCCAACGCTTTAAACCACGCCAAACCCCCCCTTGGGCTCCTCCCTTTTTTTCCCGGTTTTTGATTTCTGATCCATTTCCCCCCGCGGGGAAAATGTCACGGCCCACCCCTCTCCCCTGGGCCCTATATGATTGGGGGCGAAATTTCTCCATGGGACCCTCAATTTCCCCCCCAAAAAAGGTGATCTCGCTGCGCCCGGGTTTACCTACAAAGAAATTTTCCTGGGAAGACTTTCATACCCCAGCCTATGGAAGAGGGTACTGTCTTGGGGGGCATTGCCCCCCGTGTAGCTGGGGACCCCCGGGGGGCAAAAATCTTTTTTCACTTATCCCCCCCCATTTTTATTGGGGCCTGGGCCCGGCCCAGATGTTTTAAGAGTTCGTTTGGGGAATTTTTGCACTTCCTGTGCCCTAACAATCCCCTATGGAAAAAATTTATTACTGAACCCCTCCCGCCTTCCTCCCGGGAAAACCCTTATCTTGGGGGGTCACGGAAACCCCCTTTTTCCAAAATGTAAAAACTTTTTTTTCCTCTGCCAAGGTCTAAACCCCCTGCTACTTTGCCTTCCGGTCAGTTTTTTTTTTAAAACATCTTCCGACTACAAAGGCTTCCTCAGCACATTGTTTTTTGACGGGGGTCCAATTTGTTTTTCCCCTTTTTGGCCTCCCTCTGTGGCCAACTCAAGTGAAACTGGGCTTCTCTTTTTGGGCCCACCCCTCCTCAGTCCAAAAGGGGGAAGTGAGGGGGGTTAAAACAACTCCCGGGGTCTATCTGCACACTTCGTCTCCGCACTTTAGGAAAGATTGGTCTAACCTGCTAAACCTTTGGGCTTTAGTTTTTCCTACAACTCCTTAGACTCAGAATCGCCGGTTTCCGGGTCCCTTTTTCATTGTCTACGGATCATCCCCCGCCCACCTTTTCCCCCTTCCGGGGCCCCGATGTTGCAGCTGTGGGGGAGTTGGTCCCGGGAAACCTAAAACTGCCCGGAATCAACACGCCCGTCCCCTAAATCCGTTTTTTCCGCTTTTACTAAGATACAACTGACAAAAAGCGAAACCTTCCCCCATCTTCTCGGCCTTTTTGACAAGGGGGGGTTTTTCGACCAAAATAATAAAACCGCCTCAAGATCCCCGGGTATAAAACTTGGTCCCCCCGGGTTTTTGGGTCCGTTTTGAGGGGCCCGAAGGGGCATAAACCAAGTGGCATAAAAAGCTCCGCCCTTTCCCCCCTCCCCCGAACTCCTTCCAGTCTCTCATCTGAAGCCGGTCACCTAAAAAACGTTTTTCCCCAGAAATTGCTCCCCCCCATCCCCGAGGCTGACGCCACAAATTCTTTACTGTCCGGGGATTCTGGGTATGAAAACGGCAGAGGAAGCAAACCCTTTTTCCCCATTTTACTGGGGAAAGGGGGTTTTGGACCCGA
>JAODAL010080437.1:0-12248 GCA_025379985.1 Phyllomedusa bahiana | reverse complement strand
AGATGCCCCCCTCCTTTAAATCATGAAATTCCCCCTTTTTATTGCCCTTTTCCTTTTTTTTGCCAAAAAAGGGGTTTTTAAAATTTTCTCCAAAGAAATTCCTTGCCCCCCCCTAATGTGCCCCCCATCTTGGCCGTGCGTGAAGGGGGAAAAGGAGCCCCCCTTTCACCCTCCCCCCCCTTAAAAATTTCCCCTAAAAAACCCAAAAAACCCCCAGGCCCCGGGGAAACCAAAAGCCCCGCCACCCGCAACTTATTCTCCACCCTTTGCCATTGCCGGGGGAAAGCTAGGATGCCCCTCACTGCCCAAATCATAGCAATCCCTATATGTGCCCATCCTGCCAGTGCCAGGAGGAGCTATGGATGCCCCTCACTGCCCAAATCATAGCAAACCCTATATCTACCCACCCAGCCAGTGCCAGGAGGAGGATGTTCTTTTCTGAGTTTGGGTCTACCCTTATCACACCCCCATGCCATGTACAAGATGAGAAATCATACCAAAACCAGGACAGGAAAAGTGGTAGTGTCCTTATATACAAGATGGGAGAAGGATTACTGTGCAATACATATACAGGACAGGAGAAGTGGTAGTGTGCACTGTCTGTTTTTAAAAAGGGGGAAACAAGGAAGGGTAGTTTATTGCCATATATACGAATAAGAAAGATATGTAAAAATTTTAACCTTTTAAACAGGACAGGAGAAGTGGTACTGTGCACTGTCTGTATTTACAGGACAAGAGAAGTGGTACTGTGTATTGTCCATATATAAAGAATAAGAGCAGATACTGTGAACTACACCTATTATACAGGACAGGAGAAGTGGTACTGTTCACTGTCCATATATACAAGGAGAAGCGGTACTGTGCACTTCTGTATTTCAGGACAAGAAAGTGTACTTTTATTTCCCATTATACAAAATAAAGTAGAAATGTGAACTAACCTTTACGACGGGAGAAGTGGTATGTGTACTGTCCATATAACAAAATGGTTCTGTGAATTCTATTTACGGGAAAAGAAAAGGGGTTTTATTTTTTATTGCCCATATATAAAGGGAAAAAGGGTTACTGTTCCCCTATTTAAGGACAGGAAAGGGAAAATGTGACTGTCCTAATAAAAAGAAAGTGGTATGTCCCTTCCATAAATCAAAAAGGAAGGGACTGTGCACTTTCTGTTTTTTACGGGGACAATAAAGTTCTATGTGTTTCTCCATATTAAAAGGAGAAGTGGTACTGTCCCTCCCCCATTTTTCAAAGGAAGTGGCTTCACTTTTCACGGGTTATGTTTTACCGAATTTTGAGTTCTAATGTTAATTTTTTAAATATAAAGGGGGAAAGTGGAAATTTGTGGCCAGGTTTTTATAAAAAAAACAGCCCCCTCTGAAAATTTTCACTTATTTTATAGACCCTTAATGTGCCCTTTTTTATCGGGACCGAAAGTCCTGGATCCAAACCCTAAAAGTGTTCCTTTTGCTAAATTTCAGAAGTAAATTTCCTGGACTTTAAAAATAGCCCCCCAAAGTGGTTCTGTCCCTTTTTTTAAGGACCGGGGTTTTTTAATTTCCTTATTTAAAAAATAAAAACCTTCGGGAAAAACCTTTTAAAAGGACAAAAAGTGGATTCCTGTAAAATCCTGGATTTCCTTATAAATCGAAAGGGGCCTGTCCCTTTTTTTAAAAGACCTTAAATTTTCCTGGAACCCCTTAAAAAGGAGAAGGGGTTTCCCCCCCATATCGGAAAAACCAGAACCCTTTAAAGGTCCGGGGGCCCTTTTATCCTTTGAGTTTGTTTAGTTCGGGAAAAACCTTGTAACCCCCTTGGGCCATGGACCTCAAGGTGTACGGGGGAAAATTATCCGGGCCCAGTCCTGTAACGTCCCCTTGGCCTCCCCCAAGCCCCCCCTTGCAGAAAATCCGGGATGGCCAAAAGTTTCCCCTTTGTAAGTCCCTGGCCTCTTAAGACCCTCCCAAACCCCTTTCCCCTTTTGGGTAATCATCAAAAATTTCCTGAAAACCTTTGGACCCCAAAACCCCTCTAAAGTGTTTTGGGGTATAAAGAGGTGTAAGTCCCTGGACTTTATAGCCCCAAAAGGTGCCCCTGTAAAGCACAGATCCTGTAAGTCCTGGATCTTTTTAGACCTCTAAAAGGTGTCCTGTGGTATCAGCACAAAACCTGTAAGCCCGGGACTCTTAAAGCCCCTTTGAATGCCCCTGTGGTTCAGCAGAAAGTTTCTTAAGTCCGGGGACTCCACAAGACCTTGAAGGTCCTGGGGTATCACGGGCAGATCCTGAAAGGGGTTCCCTGGACTTTTATAAAAATCGGGAAGTGTCCGGTGGTTTCAGCAGAAGATCTTTAATTTCCTTTGGACTTTTTATAACCTCTAAAGTGCCCCTGTGGTATCAATCCTGAAAGGGCCTGGACCCCAAACAGACCTCTAAAGGGTTTTGGGGGTATCAGCAGCAGATCCTGTAATTTCCTGGACTCTTATGGGACCTCTGAGTGTCCTGTGGTATCAGCAGCAGTCCTGTAAGTCCTGGACCCCAAAAAAATCTAAAGGGGCCCTGTGGTACAGCAGAGACCCTTTAAAGTCCGGACTCTTTAGACCTTCGAATGTCCTGTGGTTTCGGGTTCCTGAAAAGTCCGGATTTTAAAAGGGACCTTGAAGTGTCCCTGTGGTTAAACCAGCAGACCCTGAATGGGGGGGACTACAAAAACCCCCTGAATTGCCCTGTGGTAAGAGATCCTGTAAGCCCTGGACTCTTAAGACCTTAAAGGGTCCTTTTGGTTCACAGCAGATCCTGTAAGCCCTGGACCTTATAGCCTCGAATTGTCCTTTTGGAAACAGATTCCCTGTAAGCCCTAAACCTTTTTTTAGACCTCAAAGTGCCCTGGGAAATAAAGGGAGCAGATCCTGTAAGTCCTGGACCTTTTTAACCCTCTGAAGTGCCTTTGGGTATCAGAAATTTAAGCCCTGGACTTTTAAGCCCCTTTTGAAGTGTCCTGTGGTATCAGCAGGGGATCCTGTAAGTCCTGGGTTTTTAAAGACCCCCCAAAGGCCCCGGATGTCCTGAAATTATCCCCCAAAAACCAAAAATTCCCATGTAAGCCCTGGGGACTCCACAAGCCCTTTGGGAATTTGGCCTGTGGTATCAGCGCAGACCCTTTTAAAGCCCGGGGGACTCTTATGGAATTAAATGCCCCTGTGGTATCAGACCTTTTAAGTCCGGGGAACCCCTTTTTGACCTCTGAATTTTCCCCTGGGTTTCAGACTTGTAAAGCCCTGGACCCCTTATACCCCCTCTAAAAGTTTTCCTGTGGTATCAGCAGAGACCCCGAAAATCCGGTTTTCCCCAACCCCTTCTAAAATTGTCCTGTGGAAACCCTGAAGCCTGTTAAGTTACCTGGGAAAAACCCCCTTTTATAGAACCTCGGAAGGCCGGGTAAAGACAGATCCTGAAAGCCCGGGACTTCTTTTTGACCTCTAAAGGGCCCCTGTGGTATCAAGAACCTGAAAACCCTGGCCCTTTTAAAGACCTCTAAAGTGCCCTGTGGTTTAAAGCATTGGGAATCCGAAAAGTCCGGGGAATTTTATAAGCCCTCTGAATGTCCTTGGTTTTCGGGGAATCCTTTAAGTCCTGGACTTTAAAACCCTCTAAAATGTCCGGTGGAAACCAGAATCCTGTAATTTCCTGGCCTTTATAGACCTCTAAAGTTTTCCTGGGGTTTTCAAAAACAGTTTCTGTAAGTCCTGGACTTTTAAAATTGACCTCTAAAAGTGCCCCTGTGGTATCAGAACCCTGTAAGTCCTGGACCCCTTATGGGGACCTCTGGTGTCCTGTGTATTCCAGCAGCAATCCTGTAACCCTGGATTTCCTTATAAACCTCTAAAGTGTCCTTGGAAATCAGACCCAAGTAAGTCCTGGAATTTTATAAAACCCCCTGAATTGCCCCGGGGTATCAGACTTTTGGGTAATTTCCTGGACTCTTAAAGATTTCTGAATTTTCCTGGGGTATCAGAAAGAGACCCTGTAAGCCCGGGGTCTTATAGACCCTAAAATGCCCCTGTGGTATCAAAATCCTGTAAGCCCTGGACCCCCTTTAACCTCTAAATGTGTCCGTGGTATCAAAAATCCTGTAAGCCCCGGGAAACCCCCAATTACCTCTGAAGTGCCCCTGTGGTATCAGATTCCTGTAAGTCCTGGACTCTTATAGAACCTCTAAAGGGTGCCCTTTATATGGAAAAGATCCTGAAATCCTGGCCCCTCTTTTTGACCTCTGAATTTGCCCCGGGGGGGGTGCCCAGCAGCAGACCCTTGTAAGTCCTGGACTTTTATAGGCCCCCCTGAAGTGTCCTTTTGGTTATCAGACGAGATCCTTTTAAGTCCTGGACTTTATGGGACCCTGAAATGCCCTTGTGGTATCAGAGGCCTTTTAAGTCCAAAAACTTTTTTTTGGGACCTTTTGAATTTCCCCTGTGGTACAGAACCCTGAAAGCCCGGGAATCTTATAGCCCTCTGAAGTGTCCTGTGGTAAAAGCAGCAATTGTAAGTCCTGGACTCCACAAGACCCCTGAAGTGCCTGGGGGTATTCAAAATCCTGAAAGCCCTTGGACTCTAAGCCCCTCGGGGGGGTTTCCTGGGGTTTAAACCCGCAGATCCTTTTAAGCCCTTTGGATTTATAGACCTCTGAATTGTCCTGTGGTTCAGCAGCAAAATTCCGGGTAAGCCCGGGAAATCTTTTTAGACCTCTGAAGTGGTCCTTGGTATCAACCGGGAAAGTCCTGGACTCTTATAAGGCCTCTAAAAGTTTTCCTTTTGTACCCGCAGCAGATCCTGTAATTTCCTGGACTTATAGCCCTCTAAAGGTGTCCTGTGGTATCAAGCAGAAAGTCCTGTAAGTCCGGGACCCCCAAAGGGACCTTTTTAATTTGTCCTTTGGTATCACCCAGCGACCCCTGAAAAGTCCTGGCTTTTTATAGACCTTGAAGTTTTTCCTGTGGTATCAGACCCTGTAAGTCCTGGACCTTATAGACCTTTTAAAAGGTGTCCGTGGTATCAGCAGGATCCTGTAAGTCCTGGACCCCAATCCTCAAATTTGCCCTGTGGTATAAAGCAGAGATCCTGAAAGGGCCCTTTGGATTTTTAAAGACCTCAAAAATGCCCCTGGGGTTATCAGAAGGCCTTTTAAGTCCTGGATTTTAAAGACCCCCCTGAAGTGTCCTGTGGTATCAGACCTGAAAAAGTCCTGGATCTTATAGACCTCGAATGTCCTTTGGTTCGGGAACAGACCCTGAAAGCCTGGACTTTTTAAGACCTCTGAAGTGCCCTGTTTTCACCCAGCAGATCCGGGTAAGCCCATTGGCCCCTTTCTTTATAACCTTAAGGTGGTCCCCGGACCAAAGGCCGGGGCAGACCCTGTAAGCCCCTGGACCCCCAAACCCCCTTGAAGTGTCCTGGGGTTGGGCAGCAGACCCTGTAAGCCCTTAAACTCTTTTTAAAACCTTGAAGTTTTTTAAGGGACAGTTTTGGAATTTCCGGGACTCTTTTTGACCTCCTGAAGTGCCCCTGGGGTTAAGCACGGGTCCTGTAAGTCCTAAAATTTCTTATAGACCTCTGAAGGTCCTTTTGGTTAAAGAACCCTTTTAAGCCCTGGACCCCCAAAACCCTGAAGTGTCCTGGGGTACACACATCCTGTAAGTCCTGAACTCTTATAGACCTCTGAAGTGTCCTGTGGTATCAGATCCTGTAAGTCCTGGACTCTATAGACCTCAGAAGTGTCCTGTGGTGTCAGCAGCAGATCCTGTAAGTCCTGACTTTTAATAGACCTTGAAGTGTCCTGTGGTACCCCAGATTCTGTAAGTCCTGGCCCCTTATGACCTCTGAAGTGTCCTGTGGTATCAGCAGCAGATCGTGTAAGTCCTGGACTCTTATAGATCTCTGAAGTGTCCTGTGCTATCAGATCCTGTAAGTTGCTCGGGTATTTGGAGGTGGAGTCACCAATTTCAATAGTTTGTCATTTTCCTCAGTCTGGAGAAGTTTTGCATTGTGACCCCGGGGGGGCATCCTGGCGCCATCTCCTACATATGGGCCCTCTGACCGATCTGTGGCTTCAGGGCCTCAATTACAAAACCTGTCTAGCAATAAGACTGTGTTTGTTGCCCATAGTGACCAATCAGAGCACAGCTTTTATTTCTTATTCTACTCTGGGAAAATGAAAGCAGAGTTCTGATTAGTTGCTATGGGCAACAGGACAACCAATCAGAGCTTTCATTTCTTATCCTGCTCTGGAAAAAATGAAAGCTGAGTTCTGATTGGTTGCTATGAGCTCTGATTGGTTGCTATGGGCTCTGATTGGTTACTATGGGCTCTGATAGGTTGCTATGGGTTCTGATTGGTTACTATGGGCCCTGATTGGTTACTATGGGCTCTGATAGGTTGCTATGGGCTCTGATTGGTTGCTATGGGCTCTGATTGGTTACTATGAGCTCTGATTGGTTGGTATGGGCTCTGATTGGTTGCTATGCGCTCTGATTGGTTGCTAAGGGCTCTAATTGGTTATATAGGCTCTGGTTGCTATTGGCTCTAATTGGTTGCTATGGACTCTGATTGGTTGCTATGGGCTCTGATTGGTTGCTATGGGCTCTGATTTGTTGCTTTGAGCTCTGATTGGTTGCTATGGGCTCTGGTTGCTATGGGCTCTGGTTGCTATGAGCTCTGTTGATTGCTATGGGCTCTGATTAGTTGCTATGGGCTCGGATTGGTTGCTATGGGCTCTGATTCGTTGCTATGAGCTCTAATTGGTTGCTATGGGCTCTGATTACTATGGGCTCGGATTGGTAGCTATGAGCTCTGATTGGATGTTATGAGCTCTGATTGGTGCTATGGGCTCGGATTGGTTGCTATGAGCTCTGGTTGGTTGTTATGAGCTGATTGGTTGTTATGAGGTCTGATTGGTAGCTTTGGGCTCTGATTAGTTGCTATGGGCTCTGATTGGTTGCTATGGGCTCGTATTGGTTGCTATGGGCTCTGATTGGTTACTATGGACTCTGATAGGTTGCTATGGGCTCTGATTGGTTACTATGGGCCCTGATTGGTTACTATGGGCTCTGATAGGTTGCTTTGGGCTCTGATTGGTTACTATGGGCCCTGATTGGTTACTATGGGCTCTGATAGGTTGCTATGGGCTCTGATTGGTTACTATGGGCTCTGATTGGTTACTATGAGCTCTGATTGGTTGTTATGGGCTCTGATTGGTTACTATGGGCTCTGATTGGTTGCTATGGGCTCTAATTGGTTGCTATGGGCTCTGATTAGTTGCTATGGGCCCTGATTAATTGCTATGGGCTCTGATTGGTTTCTATGGGCTCGGATTGGTTGCTATGGGCTCTGATTCGTTGCTTGGGCTCTGATTGGTTACTATGGGCCCTGATTGGTTACTATGAGCTTGATTGTTGTTATGGGCTCAGATTGGTACTATGGCCTGATTGGTGCTTTGGGTCAAATTGGTTGCTATGGGCTCTGATTAGTTGCTATGGGCTCTGATTTGTTGCTCTGAGCTCTGATTGTTTGCTACAGGCTCTGGTTGCTGTGGGCTCTGATTGGTTGCTATGGGCTCTAGTTTCTATGGGCTCTGGTTGCTATGAGGCTTTGATGCTTGGGCTCTAATTAGTTGCTATGGGCTCGGATTGGTTGCTATGGGCTCTGATTCGTTGCTATGAGTTCTAATTGGTTGCTATGGGCTCTAGTTACTTTGGGCTCGGATTGGTAGCTATGAGCTCTGATTGGTTGTTATGAGCTCTTTTTGGTGCTATGGGCTCTGGTTGCTATGGGCTCTGGTTGCTATGGGCTAGGTTGTAGAGCTCTTTGATTGTATGGGCTTGTTAGTTGCTATGGCCGGTGGTTGTATGGGCTCTGTTTGTTGCTTGACTCAAATTGGTTACTTTGGGCTCTGGTTACTTTGGGCTCGGATTGGTAGCTTTGAGCTCTGATTGGTTGTTATGAGCTCTGATTGGTTGCTATGGGCTCTGATTGGTCGATATAGGCTCTGATTGGTTGCTATAGGCTCTTATATGTTGCTATGGGCTCGGACTGGGTAATATGGGCTCTGATTGGTTGCTATGGGCAACAGAGACAGTCTTACAATTAGACAGCTTTGATAAATAAGGTCAGAAATTGTTGAATTTTGTATTGCTGCCGTTTAAACCCTGAAGGGACACAGCTGTGTTTATCTTACCCCCGGGGCATAACTCTGTGTCAGGCCAGCGTCGCTCCTGTATTTGCTCTATCCACTTGTCAGTGTTATGTCTGCATCAGAGAGGTTTGGTTTTGTTACAGTGTAGCGCTTATGGACAATAAATCTATGGGTTATCGAATACAATTATTATGTCGCTGTTTTCCAAGAGCCGTTGCTGTAGAGGTGCCTGGATTTTGGGTCACACAAGTCATTGATTAACCGCTTACTGACAGAGGACACATGGGTATGTCCTGGTGCCAGTATGGTCATGTGTAGCGGGCTTACTCGGTAATCCCACTGTATAGGAGACAGGTGCTGGCTGCTGATTGCAGCTGCCAACAGCAGGGAGTGGAGCTGGCTCAGTTCCCTGCTGTTTAACCCTTTAAATGCCACAGCATGTAAATGGATGAGAAACCCTGCTGCGCAATGTTCCTCACTGTGATCAGCAACCCTGCAGCGAGACCTTGGAAGTATTATGAATGCTTCCATAGCCACCATGTTTTGCTTCTATTAGTTCCAGTGCCTGAATCGCCATCTTTGTATTGTCATCTGTATTGTTATTCATTGCAGAAGGGTGTACTGACCATTTTGTGCCTAGGTACTTAATGTTAAAGGGGTTTTGCCACAAAGTCATTTCATACCTGCTTGATCCAGCTTCAGTTTGCTCAAAAGGGTGTGTATGCGATTTGTTTGAACTGCATACCACGTGACCCAGCAGGCTTGAAATCATCATGCCTTTCCCCACAGTGTGCTCACTCTAGTAAAGAGCTGTGATTAGCTGAGTGGTTAGCACTTATGCCTTTCAGCATAGGGGTCCTAGGTTCAAATCCCTGCAGAAGCCAAACATATAGGGTGGCATGTATGAAATTTGACGTTAAAACGCCAAATTTCATGCGCATTATAATAACATAAAATGCACCTGACCTATGAACCCGCTGTAGAGCGGGTTATAAATAAGGCACATTCTAGCTCTAACACGATACTTCTGGCTCAGGTAAACCACTATGAAAGTTCTCTACCTGTTCCAGCAGTAATGCGCCTAGAATTTCCGTAGCAAAGCTATAAATCTATAGCTTCGTAGAGTTCTAGTGCGCCCCACCTCCCGCACGCCCCCTTAATTCAGGTGCATTACAAAGTGCCGCAGAGGGCTCTGTAATGCACCTGATTCTGCCAAACGGGAGGGATTACACTAATGTGAACGGGGCTGCGCCTGATGTCTGGTTGAAAATACGCCAGACTTCTAGCGCGGCCCCATTCATACAGGCTGCACATACCTGATTGAGGTTTCTTTTTTCCTTTTATTTATTTGCGCTGTTTGACTATTTACTAAAGAGTACAGAAGACGGGCATAGAATGACAGCACCTGGGGATGAACACTTGCTCAGCAGTGAGTGTGTGCGATTACTAAGGAGTTCAGAGGACGGGAGTAGAATGACAGCACCTGGGGATGAACACTTGCTCAGCAGTGAGTGTGTGGGGGCGATTACTAAGGAGTTCAGAGGACAGGAGTAAGATTGACAAGCACTTGGGGTTTTTCAAACTCGCTCAGCAGTGAGTGTGTGTGATTATTAAGCAGTACAGATGGTGGGAGTAGAATGAAACTACCTGGGGATGAACATTTGCTCAGCAGTGAGTGTGTGTAATTACTAAGGAGTACAGAGGACAGGAGTAGAATGACAGCACCTGGGGATGAACACTCATTCAGCAGTGAGTGTGTGTGATTACTAAGGAGTACAGAGGACAGGAGTAGAATGACAGCACCTGGGGATGAAAAAACTCATTCAGCACGTGGGGTGTGTTGTTTACTTAGGAGTACAGAGGACAGGAGTAGAATGACAGCACCTGCTCAGCAGTGAGTGTGTGTGATAGTAGAAAGGGAAGCGACTGACAGTAGCTGCCTGAGAGGAGAGGTGATGTCTGAGCATGTGCGGCCAGGACTGAGGAGCTCTCATCCCTGGTCGTATCCCCTGGAGACGAGCTGCACTCTATGGATCACTAAGGGAGCAGCTAAACCAAAAATGGTGCAGAATTTGTACAAGCTTTACTTTGTAAGCTTCTCACGTCAATTTTACTTTGTGGCAAAACTCATTTAAATTAAGAGAAAAGTTTTAAAGTATAAAAAGTAATTAAAAATATTAAAAGTTCAAATCACCGCACTTTTGCCATTTTACAAATAAAAAAGGTATCGCTGCGTCTGTAAAAGTCCAGTCTATAAAAATATAACATCATTCATCCTGATTGCTGAAAACCCACAAAGAAAAAAATTCCAAACGCCAAAATTGTGTTTTTTTGGTAATTTAACGTTACCTAAAACTGGTATAAAAAGTGGAACAAAAAGTCGCATCTATCCCAAAATGGTACCAATAACGAGTGACTTCAGCCCACACAAAGTGCACTCTGACTCCAGTCCATAGGTGGAAGAACAAAAAAGTTATCGGTCACAGGAACTGGCACTGCAGAGCAAATTTAAGGAATAGAGAATGTTTATTTTTTTTACAGTTCTAAAGTATAAAGAAAACCCTACACTTTTGGTATCAGTGGAAACGTATCTGCAGAATACAGATAACATCTCATTCCTACTGAGGAGTGAACGTCATGGGGTACTCGAGCATGAGGGGGAACAGTGGCCTGTACACTGTTCTGCAATAGTTATATACTACAAGACACTGTATGGGGTATGCGAGCATTAGGGGGCACAATGGCTTGTACACTGTTCTGCAATAGCTATATACTACAAGTTACTGTTTGGGGTATTTAAGCATTAGGGGGCACAAGGGCTTGTACACTGTTCTGCAATAGTAATATACTACAAGGCACTGTACAATAATGGCTCTTCTATTATACCGGCCTTATATAGAGCGGAATAGGAGTAGTAAGATGGTAGCTATAGAGACCTTCATTAGGCCCCCAGTAGCCATGATAACCAGTCAGCACGCCACCATCTTGTTGCAGGGAGGACAATCAGGTAGTGAAATGGAGGACAGCACTGTTTTTCAACTGCTTAGATGCCACGGTCATGTTTACTGCAGCATCTATGGTGTTAAACGGACAGAATCACAGTTCTCTCCTGGTCACAATTAGCAGCCGGCACATGCTGTGGACTTAGAGAGTGAACCTGCTCCATACTCCACTACTCAATTTTGGACCATGTGAGAAAGTTCCATCATGTGTCAGGAAGGCGTCAATACATTGTGTTACTATTGCACTCACTGTGTTCTCCATTCTGTTATATGGTTCCCAGTACAGGTGAGAGGGGTGTTCACCTGGAACTTCCATAGAACAGAATGAAGAACATGCACAAACACGACCGGCTCTCCATTCTGAGCCGACACCTTTCATGGGTCCGTTCCTGAGTTAGGTGCAGGTCCCAGGGGTGGAACCCGCAACTATCAGACTTTGATCTTATCAATATGCCTTTAGAGTCTATGGTGAAAACACCCCTTTAAAGCCCTATTACCATCTACACATTGTGGACCTCAGCTGGTCGTATTACTGCCACTGAGTGGTTTGTAGCAGGAGACCTACAAGAGATGTGCCACTGAGATGCCTGGCCCTGGTGGGGAAAGTCAGCAGTATTGGGTGAGTAACCAAAAGTTACCATCACTTGTTAGCACTAGGATAGCTGCTATGCAGTTTAATATGGGCTGGCTTTTCCGGAATGGCTGTAGGGTTCCAGGACAAGCTTTTGGAAGGTCTCTGGAGACCTTCTAAAGCCTGCTGCTCCACACAACAGGGTTTTTTTTTTTTTTGCTACTTGCCATTGAGAGCAACAGAGGAGCTTCTCAGAGGGCTCTGAATCCCCCAGGTTTGAGGGAATCCTGAACCAGAAGGCTGCATTGTATAAAACTCAGACCACTACTAGAGAGGGACTAGAGAGGGTTTTGGTTATACTCTATAAAGCTGGCTGGGCCAAATTTAAAATTAATGAAGTCGGGGAAATTTTTGTCCTTCCGCTTTCCAAAGCCCTGAAGTTGAACGCCCCCCCCCCCCCCCCCCGACTGTCCCGTGGCGGCTGGATGAAG
>JAODAL010080436.1:0-12248 GCA_025379985.1 Phyllomedusa bahiana | reverse complement strand
CTTGTGAGTTGTGTATGGGCCCCATTCCCAAAATAATACCTATATTTAATATTTTTCCAGTATGCCCTTTTTTATTTGCCCAACGTGCTGGGGAGCAGAGTGTGCCAGTGTTGTGTTGGACACTTAGAAAATGCTGGGCAGCCCGCTGGTCTAATAGTGTGGGGTTGTCACTAATAGGATGTAAGCCAGCATTGTGAACCACACGTATCTATTTTTATGGCACACTTTTGTTTCGCCTTTTTTATGCAATTGTAAATACCGCCAACCACCTCCTCATGCCTGAGGTTGTATGAGTGATTGTTTTATTGGTTATTTTGATCTGGGGCAAATCTCCCATGCATTTTCTGCATGCTGGTGTGAATAGGTGTTAAAGTTGGTGTGCTGTTTTTGATCTTGCTCTAGCAATTAGTGCACAATGTGCTCTTTTTACCAGTCAGCATAAATGGCAAAGTTGCTAGTTTACGGGGGTTCATGTTTGTTCAGCCATTGAGCTGTTCACAAGCCCCAAAGAATTGGAGTGGTTTTTTTAGGTTATAGGCAAGCCTGAAGAAATGGGTTTTCAGGTTGCTTTTGAAGCTGGTGAAAGTGGAGGGAGTCTGTTTGTGTTGGGGCAGTGAGTTCCAGAGTGTGGGTGAAGCACGGGAGAAGTCTTGGAGACGGTTGTGTGAGGAGCTGTTTAAGGGGGGAGCAGAGGAGAAGGTCCTGAGGAGAGGAGATTGCGTGAGGGGAGATATTTGGAAATTAGGGCAGAGATGTATGGAGGGGAGAGGTCAGGGGAGGGGCCTTGTAGGTCATGGTTAGTAGCTTGAAATTAATTCGCTGGGCAATGGGAAGCCAGTGAAGGGATTGGCGAGGGGAGAGGCAGAGGAGGAGAGAGGTGGATAAGAGGGCAGCAGAGTTAAGGATGGATTGGAGGGGAGCGAGGGTGCTAGCTGGGAGGCCGCAGAGAAGGTTGTTGCAGTAGTCTAGGCGGGAGATGACAACGGGGATGGACCAGCATTTTTGTTGTGTCATAGTTAAGGAATGAGCGGATGCGAGAGATTTTTTTTCAAAGGGGGAGGCAGCAGGCAGAGGTAAAAGGGTTTGGATGTGTGGTTTGAAAGATAGAGCGGAGTCTAGGATTACCCAAGGCAGCGGACTTGTGGACAGGTGAGAGTGTAGAGCCCTTATTGAGATAGAGAGATCAGGGGAGGGTAGAGTTGGACGGTGGAAAGATGATGGTTTGTTTTTCTCACATTTAGTTTTAGGAGACGTGATGAGAAGAAGGAGGAAATGGAGGACAGACAGTCAGGGATCCGGGAGGTAGAGAAGTGACATCTGGGCGGAGATGTAGAGTTGGGTATCGTCAGCATACAGGTGGTAATGAAAGCGTTTTGATGCTATGAGCTGACCGAGGCCAAGAGTGTAAAGAGAGAAGAGAAAAGGACCCGGGACTGACCCCTGAGGGACCCCAACAGAGAGGGGCCCGGGGGGGGAGGAGGTGAAGCGAGAATGAGAGACGCTGAAAGCCCGATCAGTGAGGTACGAGGAGATCCAGGAAAGAGCCAAGTCCGTGATCCCGGAGAGGAGAGGATTTGTAGAGGGGGAAATGGTCGACAGTGTCAAAGGCAGAGGACAGGTTTTAAAGGGGGAAAGCACGGTAGTGGCATGAGGCTTTAGTAGTTACTAGGTCATCGGTCACTTTGGTTAGGGCTGTTTCGGTTGAGTGGTGGGGTGGGGGAAAACCAGTTTGTAGGGGGGTCAAAAAGAGAGCTGGAGGAGAGGGGGGAGGACAGCTGAAGATAGACGTGCTGCTCGAGGAGTTTGGAAGCAAAAGGGAGCAGTGAGATGGGGCGGTAGTTGAACAGAGAGGAGGGGTCAAGGGTTGTTTTTTTGAGGATTGGAGTCACAGTAGCATGTTTAAAGGCGGAAGGGAAGATGCCAGAGGGTTAGTGATGGGTTGAAGAGAGGGGTGAGGGCTGGGAAGATAGAAGCACTGAGGTCTGGGATGAGGTGGGATGGTAGTGGATTAAGACTACAGGTAGTGAGGTTGGATTTGGACAGTAAAGAGGAGAGCTTGTCATGAGTGACCCTTGGGGAAAACAAGTTAAGGCGGAAGAGCAGTTTGCAAGGGTAGAGGAGAGTGGTGGGGACAGCGGGCTGAAGCTTTCTCTGATGTGGTTGATCTTCTGAAGGAAGTGAATGGCAAAGTTGTCTGCTTAAAGGAGGGATGGGGGAGGTGCTGGTGGACAGAGAAGAGAGCTGAAGGTTTAAAAAAAAACAAAAAGAAAATAAAAAGTCTAGTTTTTTCTATATAAAATGTGAAATAAGGTTCAAGGTGCTAAATTTACTGTTTGCATTCGTCACAAGTATAAATTTTTTTGTCTTTTGATAAGTACTTTGCACATTTGCAAATATCACATTTGATTTGTGTTTACTTGATGTTGGACAGAAGGTGCATCGTTTCCGTTTTTAGGCTGGTTTGCACTGTGGTGGAGGCCGGTGGGTATCATCGCAGTGCTAGCGGCAGCCCCTGGTTTACCTTCTTCAGCATACTGTTGGATCCTGTGGACAGTGGCTGCAGCTCCATCATCTCTGGATGTTACTTTTCTTTGTTCAATATATGGGCTAACCAGTGATTTTCCCAACTCCTCTAAAAAAATTCTTCTTTTATATAGTTTATTTTTGTTCCAATTTGGGTCTGTTTCATAGAAATAGTACTTACAGCTCTATTCCCCCCCCCCCCATTCTCCTCCTGTAGTCAGGTAGATCTCCACACAGTGGTATAGTATTGAAGACCTGCAGGTTATATGGTCAGGTCCTTCATCCCTCTCCTATGTGTGCAGGAAGCTGCTGGCAAGTCCTTCTCCTCTTCTGCTACATATATGTAAAGATGAGTTTTCAGAGCTGTCTCATGTGTGCTCTCTCTCTATGTTCTCTCAAGTTGTATTGAAAATGAAGTAACTGTATAGAATAGTATTGTACTTGTCTACTGATAAGCTAAAACACCCCCTTTAGCAGACCAAAGTTGAATTGAATTGAATTGAACCATTTCTATAAGAACAGCACATAACTATACCGGAAAGGAATCCATCTACAGTATCATAAGTGTAAAATGTAGGTATGTGTAACTCTGCATGGACCAAAAGGACCTAGATAAATTGATAAATAGTAATAGATTAACTATATAGACCAAATGAGATTATAATCCTTTATTTTTTTAAAAGAATGGTGGAGATTAGTATAAAAGGCTATCGGTCATTTTGACCGAACAGTACAAGTGTAAAAAAAGCGTGGAGCCAAAAAGTAAACAAAACAATAAATAAATTAAAAAATGCTATTAGTAAGAACCCTTCAAATGAGGGAAAAGTCAATGAACACAAGTTTCAGAACCGCATAATGAATATTTTAAAAAATATCAAATTTCAAATTTGGTCCTTTTTGACCGAACAGAACAGCAGGGTTAAGATTGCAGTAAGGTGAGAAAGGACTGCTGGAGAAATGGACTGGACAAGGAGAGAGGGAATTTGGTCACTAGAGCAGGTAGTGGGACGAGCAGACAAGAGAAGCCTGGATGCTTCTTCTTATGTCGTTGGCTCGAGAGCTGATAGTAGACTAGAGAATGTGCAAGGAGGGACAGGATGGGTATTACTTGATGGGTATTACTTCCTCTCTGATTCAGAATCAGTAAATAAGAGGGAGCGACGTCTGCTATCTTTAGTTTCAATGTAAGCTCTTTTAAACACCCAGTCTTTGTAACCCCTGTCTTTCAATCTAGTATTGAGCTGCAATGCTTGTCTCTCATAAGTCATTGGGTCTGAACAGGCTCTCTTAGTTCTCACCAACTCACCTACTGGGACAGAAAGAATGACATGGGTGGGGTGACAAGATGTCGCATCAAATACCACATTGCCCACTTGTGGCTTTCTATAGAGACAAGTATCCACCTTACCAGAGACAAGATTACTGGTGAGAACAAGATCCAAAAAATTCACAGTGGAGAAAAAAACCCAAACATTTTAAATTAAAATAATTGGAATTAACATAATAAAAAAATTGGGGAATTAAAGATGTAGAACCCTGCAAAAATAATACCAAATCATCTATATAATGCCCATAGCAAATTAGATAAAAAAGGATTATGGACTGACTGAATAAATGAAATTATATTCCTAAATGGACATAAATAAATTAGCCAGTGATGGTGAAAATTTAGAACCCATTGGAGCTTCCTCATTTTGATGAAAAAACTGACCATCAAAAGAAAAAAAATTGTGATTTAATAAAAATTCAACTGATGTAATAATAAATTCACATAATTATCTTGAATAATCTGTGTGTCTGGTAAGGTGAAAATTCAAACACTCCACAGCCAGATGATGCGGGATGCACGAATATAGACTTGTGACATCTAAGGTGTAACTTTCTTTCCAATAAAAATCAGTAAAAGCCTGTAAAACCTGTTTACAGTCTCTCAAAAAACAGTCAATAAACTATCTACCCAACCACTAAAGCGCTCACAAAGTGAGCCAATTCCAGAAATGATAGGTCTAAGGTGAGGTGGAAAAACATCTTTGTGAATTTTTGGTAAACCGTGAAAAATAGGAATAACTGGATGTGACCCCTAAACTCAAAAGTGTGGTATTTTTTTAATCTGTAATTTTGCCAAATGCCCACTATAGGCTGTCTTTTTTATATGGGGAAAAAATAAAGGAACATTTTATCCGTGATTGGAGGATAACAAGTCCTTTTTTCCTTGTTTGGGTCAATTTTGCATGCAGTATATATATAATATTATGTATGTCACATGCGATACACAGTGGGTATATTACACAAAGCATTAAATTATATATAAAGTGGAGATTAGCATCAGGTAGGCAAGCAGGGCTTTCACAGACAGAGAGAGTGACACAGGTAAAAATCCAGGTTCCAGGCCTGGGTTTATTGAGTAAATTGAAACACAAAATGAAAGAAGCCTTTACTTCAGACTAAACAGAAATAAACACCTGCTTGGCTAAGCACTGGCTAAACACACCATTGCCCTCACTTTGCTTAATACAGACTGCATCTGTTACTCAAAGTAGGTATGTCTTTAGTTTCAGAGTGACACCAACACCACACACAGGCCTGCAGACCCAGGCCTTTGTAGGCCTGATACCAGTCTCACCTGGTACGTGGGAGTGGCCACCCACCTATCACTTTCGCCACTCCATGAAAAGCCAACCCAGACTAAGCGGATTGGAGATGCTATACTTAAATTAAGATGTAATGTTACTGACACACAAAACTATCGGCTTTCCTTCATCAAGCCTAGTGATCTTGATGAGACGCATCTGCCCACATGCTCCCCAAAGCCGCAAAGGCGAGTATTCTCAGGAAAATATACCTTCTCTCAACCAATCCGCCTGTCACTGTCTCACAATATATATTTACATCACACTGGTCATGTGGATATATTATATTTGACATGTTATACATAGCAGGTGTATATAAATATATTTTTCATGTACTGTAGTTTTGTACGTAAACACATACTATGTGATACTGTTGCACACCACACTAAGGGTGTGTTCACATTCCACTTTCTGTTTGTCAGTGGTATCCACGTTGGGATATCACAAAAAAGGGTATCCTTATATCATATTTGCCAACTTTTGAAAGTAGGCATGGGAGAAATAGAGACAAGAAGTCCGCATGGATGGCGGAAAAGATCCAGCACCGTTGGATAAATAAATTTAAACTTCTTTATTGTATCAAATCATTAAAATCCAGACACGACAGACAGTCAATGCGTTTCGGGTAAGCACCCTTAATCATGACTTAAAAAACAGACACTCAATAAACATATTTAAAAGAAATCAAAACCAATGACGCGTCAGAACACATATCATGTGACATGATGCAAATAAAATGCTTTTTTTTATAACATATTTAAAGACACAGGCAAAACATGCATGACAAAGTCTCCTTGCAAAAAAAAAAAGAAACCAAAAAAACATGAAGATAAATGTTTTTTTTTTTTTTTTTGAACCTCAATAGGCGCATTTATTTATGGAGGTGCGCAGCGCATCATTTTTATGCGTCTTGCAATGTGTCGTTCCCAGCATATAATGCGCCTAGTTTGGTGTTTCGACAGTTCATTTACATCCCAAAATATGTGTCAAAGTGGTTTAGGCAATATGACCATTTAAAAAATGGCGTTGGCGTGTTGGGAAATGTCGCCCTGTATATCTATTATTTAGGAAACTGGTACATGTTCGTAGTTTGGGAAACGTGCATATAAAAATTTACTTACACAACTGTGTGTGTGGAGTATCTGGTTCCCTATTTTTAGAATGTTTATTTAGTTATAAGAGATCTCCTTATTTTTATAGTAGTTCTTGAGTACATTGAGTACAATATGACCTTGGTCTATACGGTATAATGTATGTATGGTATAATGTGGCTGCCATTTTAGTCATTATTGTCAAGGTTCATACCATGGTTCCTGTCTCGACCGCGGATGTGCCCTTACCTCCATGGTATTCTCGCTGTGTCCCCATTGGGACCTGTGTTAGCAGTGCATTCACCGACGGGTTCAACTAACCTGTTGTCGTTCATGCTCTGGTCTGTGATCCAGTGTGAACTAGCACCCTGTGGCTTCCTGTGCATGCATGTGCAGTTCACGGCAGTTTAAAGAGACAGTGTACCAATTACAGTTTGTTGATGTTTGGTGTTCTTCAGTGATACTCACCCATGTCTGCTGTGTGATCGCTGCTTTCAGTATTACCTGTGTTAACCCCTGGTTTACCAGTCTGTAACCTATCTGGGACTCTGCTCTAAGTCTACAATTGCACCTGCTTGTCACCTGTCAACTCTGTCCATGCCCGCTGTTCTACATGCTGCACTTTGACTATCACCATGAATAGACATGTAAGGGGTAGTGACCTGGGTTTCTTGCAGCGAAGTCTATCCAGCCTTGTGGAAGGCTGCAATGAAGACCAGGGGCCCCTTAAAATCCACTCCCTGGTGTGGTCTGTATCCTAACCTTCATCACTCGCGGTGGCCTAGAGGATCCACATATAACTGGTGACCACCGTGTCACTTCTATATGACCCATTATGCATAACAATTATTTTTTGTTAATTGTTGTTCCAAATATGTCAAAAGCCAACTTAGAAGAGCACCCAAATCTGTTCCCTAGCCGTTCCAGCCACAAGTCCCCACATGGTTTAGAGACATAGCTTAGGAAGTAGGACAACAGAGCCATTGTAGAATCTAATTTAAATGTATCATTTATTTTCTCTCCAATATAGATAGGGTTTTCCAAGAAATCGAAAGAATAATTAGCGCAATGTTTTAGGAAAATTAGTTTTAAAAATGTACTTAAAAAAAAGAAAAAAAAAAAAAAAAAAATAATAAATATATATATATATATATATAAATATATATATATATATTATATATATATATATTATATATATTATTATATTATAACTTAAACTAAATATCTCAATTTTCTTCTGGTATTAACATATTTATTACAGGTCTTTGCTGACAGTTTTTCATGATAAATAGCTATTCAATATTGCATACTAAAACCTTTTATTCAACAAAATGAAAATAATAACCTTTAGAAATCTAGTTTCTTACGACAAAATGACAATCCATATGTTAATGGCACCATGTGCTTTTGTTACTTTGTCAGCTTCTTTTATCATAACTTTGATGAGGTGATTTATTTCCTCTTTCAGTGAAACATGACAGGCTTTCCACAAGAGAATAGGGATTTTAGTCAGTTCGCATGTGTGAAATGAAAATTGTGACATAAAGTTCCCCATTGCATAATAATGAAAAAAAAACTTTAAAACAGATTTGTCATCAAATTACACTATGCAACCTTATGTAAGGGCAACATACTGTTGTATAGAAACTGGCCTGCTCTCGAAATCAAGATAATACACAAGACTCACGGTAATGGGTCTGATGTACTCATGAGGTTAGAGCATAGATATATATAGATATACAGTTGAAACCAGAAGTTTACATATACTATATTAAAAGACATATATGCATGTTTTTCTCACTATCTGACATGAAATCAGAATAAACCTTACCCGGTTTGGGTCAATTAGGATTCCCAAAATTATTTATATTTGCCAAATGCCAGAATAATGAGAGAGAATTTTTTTTTTAAGGCATTTCTATTACTTTCTGCAAAGTCAAACGTTTACATACATATCATTAGTATTTCATTAGTATTTGGTAGCATTCCCCTTAAACTGTAGGAATCGAGGTCAAATGTTTTGGATATCCTTCTACAAGTTTCTCACAATAGCTGGTAGGAATTTTGGACCATTCCTCCTGACAGAACTGGTGTAGCTGAGCCATGTTTGTAGGTCACCTTGCTCGCACCTGCCTTTTCAGCTTTGCCCATAAATTTTAAATAGAATTGATATCAGGGCTATTCTGATTGGCTGGTTTATGCCGACCAATCTGTATTTCCCGGTAATTCTCTCTATTGCAATTCCTTATGTAGCGCCGGTCTCGCCGACAAATGCGTTGTTAGGGATTTAAGTGCTTTATTTTTAGAGAAGGTTTCAGCGCTTTATCTGATAATGTTTTACACTTAATCAAAATTATTTTTTTATTCATGCTGAGCGCCGAGATTGCATTGCGCCCATCTCTCCATAGACTACAATGGGAGAAGTAGCTCGCGCTCTGATTCGCTGAGATAGCCAAGCCACTGCCAGCTCAGCCAATCAGCTCTTTTCTGCATTTTTACTGTATTTTGAACTGTCCCGCCTTTGATTTTGATTGGTCCAAACTCACTCCATAGGATATAATGGGTCGTTGTCGCTCCTATTCTGATTGGTCAATTCTCCTCCATAGCTTATAATGGGTCTTTGTCGCTCCTATTCTGATTGGCTGGCTTCTGCCGACCAATCAGAATAGCGTACCGATTTTGAATTACTGTATTTCCCGGCAATTCTTCCTATTGCAATTCCCGATGTAGGGCCGGTCTCGGCGACAAACGCGTTGTTCGGGATAGAATTGATTTATGTTTATAGAATGTTTGAGCTCTTTTTCAGAGAATATTTTACAACTAATATAAATGTTATTTTTTATCATACTCCATGCCGCACGGCGCTGAGATTGCATTGCGCCCATCTCTCCATAGACTACAATGGGAGAAGTAGCTCGCGCTCTGATTGGCTGGGATAGCCAAGTCACCGCTAATTCAACCAATCAGCTCTTTTCTGCATTTTTACTGTATATTGAACTGTCCACGCCTTTGATTTTGATTGGTTCAAACTTCTCCATAGGCTATAATGGGTCCCTGTCGCTCCTATTCTGATTGGCGAGATAGCCAAGCCCCCGCTAGCTCAGCCAATCAGCTCTTTTCTGCATTTTTTACTGTATTTGAACTGTCCTGCCTTTGATTTGATTGGTCAATAGTTCTCATAGGTTTTAATGGTTCACTGTCGCTCCTATTCTGATTGGGCGGTTTCTGCCGACCAATGAGAATAGCTTTCAGAATTTGAAATTACTGTATTTCCGCAATTTCCAATATCCTAATTCAAGAATTTGGATATTGGAAAGTGATTGTGTTTTATGTATTGTTTATTTTTGAGGTTTGAGCTCTTTTTCTGAGAATGTTGAACGCCTTTATTGATTCATACTCCGCACCGACATGTGGAATGATTTCTCGCTGTTTTCCCCCAGCCGTCTGCTGGAAAAGATTTTCGCACAGTCCCTTCCGCCCCCAATTCCCGCCTGGCCCTTTGTCCCCGCACTGTCCCCCACACACGGGCGAGGCCAGGGAACTTTTCCCCGCATTATGAGCGCACCCCCTCGGACGGCGAATTTTAGGCGCAGCCCGCACTGCCCCTCAGTCCCCTGCCCCCAACACTGGCGAGGCGGGGGGGACTTTTCCCCGCATGTATGAGTCATCCTCGGGGGCGTAATAGGTGCAGGCCGACGGGGCCTAATCCCCACTGCCCCTTTCAAACATGGCGGGCGGGGGAATTTACATATATGTATGAGCGCCCCCCAGTGCCAACTAAAATCAGGCGCAGTTTTTGGGGGGGAAAACCGGGGGGAAAAGGTGCCCCCCGACTGGCGAATTTATGTCGCCCTTAGTTTTATGCCCAAAGATTTAAATTTTAGTTTCGCGCCCGGGACATGCTCCAAAATGTAGTTTTGCCCGGGTGATTTCAAACCTTAATCGTATTTGTTGTTTTTGGGGTATGGTTTTTGCCTGGCAAATGGCCTTTCAGTCCATGTTATGAGAACTCTTTCACTGGGGAAATGACCAAAAACTTCCCATTTTGCCAGTTTACAAGGGTGTTTTGTTTTTTGTTTTTGGGGTTTGATATGCCATGAAAAGATTATCTTTGAGGCCGGAACCCGTCCTTCCGACAGTTTGAGGTGGACTTCCCATCTTGTTTGTACTTGTGTTAAATTTTTATACAGATGAAAAGGCACCTTCAGGGATCTGGAAATTGCACCCAAAGATGTTCCGATTGTGCAAGTCCACAATTCTCTTCCTGTATCTGGTGATTTCTTTACACTTTCCCATGATGTACACACATAAAAGTGTTTTTGGTTGCAATTTTAAAAAATCCCCAGTGGTCTCTAATTAACTCGTGTTGCCCCAAAAATTTAGAAACTTTCAAAATACATGACAACTCATATGGGCTGTCCCCAAATTTTTTGAAGGGAAATAATCCTGTGTATGTAATCTTTTGATTTTTTTCAGAAAGTATAAAAAATGCTTAAAAAAAATTTCTTCTCTCATTATTTTTTCATTTGGCAAATGTAAATAATCATGGTATATATATAAAATAACATTATATGTATATGTCCCTGCCAGGTTCTTTACAATTACCTGTAGAATGTCAGATACATGTCACCAAAGGAATGGGAGCTTTTTAATAGGTAGCATAGATGTTTACAAAAGGGTTAAATTCGGGACAGTTTCGAGGGGAATAGTCAGTGTTGGGTGGCACTCATCTTTTGTAGGGAATATTTTCAACTTATTTGTTTGTGACAATAGTAAAAACAGAAACAAAACACTTTTTGATTCAAGGAAAAATTTTTTTTCTATAGTTTTCCCCCAAAGTTTTTTTTAAATTTGTCTTCAATCATCTAACATTTTTTTTTGAATTTCAAATTTTGATTTTGCATAATGGGATAGGAAGTAATTTTAAGGGGGAGGGTGTTTAGGATATTTATTTTATTCAAGCTTTTTTCTATTTTTCTTTTTTTTTTAAGCTTTAAGCTTTATTTTAGCTTTAAGGAAATTTAAAGTAGGTTTGCCTGGGATTTTTTTCAGAAATACACAGTCCTTTTCCTAATTCCCCTTTCTAATTTTTAAACCATATGTTGATTGCACTTTTCTTTTTCCCTCGCTTAATCTTTTGATTTGTGCTAAAATGTTTAAGGGGAAAGGTCACAAGATTTTTTGCTTTCCATAATGGTAAATTTTAAAATCAGATGTGCATATTAATATACATGTAGGCTTAAGTGCTATCAATAAACCTGGCTCACAAACATAATTTTATTTTTTTGGAAAACATTATGTTTTAATCCAAAATTGGATAAAAACTTTTAGAAAATACAAAGGTATGTATATAGGGGTACAATATGATTTTTTATGTCCTATAACATCTGGAAGCAAAAAGATTAAGAAGCAGTCTAAGTGGGCACCTGAAATAAGTTGTCAATAGTGTTCTTTTTTATTTTTATGCATATACTATAGATGAACTTTCTTACCTTGGTTACCTTTAAAAGTGTATTAAACATATAGCCATTACTCAGCTCAACCAATTCTGGATTAAGAAGTCCAGTAGGTGGTGTTATCAGTGATTGACACCCATTTCTGTATGTAAAATCATGCCAGAAAGGCTGTCAATCACTGGTAAGATTGTCATGGCCTAAAATAAGCACAGATTTAAATCCTCATGTAGCATTGCTGGTCCATTGTAAACTCAGTACTTCTTACTCTTCATCTCCCCCATACACCCTAATTGATTGAAATCTCTGGGAGCATAGTGTGCTCATTTGTAAGTACTTTTTTGTGTAATGTTGTACTTTTTACCCCCAAATTGTAAAGTCTGCAGAATATGTTGGGAAATTTTTAAATAAGATTATTATTAAATTTAAATATAAGTTGTACCAAATAGAACCCACAGAACCAGCAGATCAGATAGCATTTTCAATGTGTCAGGTTCCCTTTAAATTTGGTAATTTGTCATTTGAATATGAATTTGAAAAATTTTTTTATT
>JAODAL010080435.1:0-12249 GCA_025379985.1 Phyllomedusa bahiana | reverse complement strand
GAAACCCTGGAGTACGCACCGAATCCAAGAATCCCGCGACCCGGTCCGCATCAAAAGGGGTGGCGCTATATAGGGACTCGAAATAGGCCACAAAAGCCTCTTCTATAGCTGTTGCGTCCGTCAGGATGGCACCTGTTTCGGGGCATTTGACAGCTGCTATTGGCGGCCTCGGCTTCATTGAGCAGTCAAAATAGCCAGCAGCTTCCCCTGCCTATTCCCCCACCTGTAATATCGATTCTGGGTGGCCCTAACTTGCCAGCGCGCGTGACCGTTTAGGAAAGTACTCAAAAGGTCCTGGGTTCTGTATAGCGCGCTTTTGTTGGCGCTGAAGGAAAAGCGCGAATCCATTTTGGGGCGGCGCGCAAATCCTCATGCACCTTCTAAACTTATCATTCGCGTCCCTGCGCCTCATGCCGTAGCTGATTATTAGTCCACGCAGCACTGCTTTCGCAGTGAGCCAGAGCAAGGGCGCATCCCCGGCGTGCGCTTTATTGTCTGATAGAAACTGAGACCAATGTACTTTTAAAAAGGCTCGGAAGTCATCTGATTCATACAGATGCGTGGGGAATCTCCATGACCTGCCCATGGAGGGGCCACCTGGAATGGCTAAGACTAATTGGATAGGGCCATGGTCCGAGATAGTAATGGGGTGAAGATCTGCTTGCAGCACCATTGAATGGAGAGTCGTAGACAACAGGGCCAGGTCAATCCTCGAAAACGAATCATGAACAGCCGAGTAAAAAGTAAAAGATCGATCAGTGGGGTTGAGGAGCCGCCAGGGGTCATAGACGTCCAGGTGGTCCATTAGATACGCGATCGAGGAGTTCACGGCCCTGCAGCCCGGCTGTGCCAGATCTATCCAACGTGGGGTCTGGTGCCACGTTAAAGTCTCCCACTAAAATTAAATTGTTATGTTCCCGTTGTAATAGAAAATTGGCGATGTCGGCGAAAAAGGAATCGTTCGGCGCATTCGGAGCATAGAGATTGACCAACGTGTACAGTCGATTAGCAATCATCACTCTCAAGTATATAAATCGACCTGCCTCATCAGCATACTGATCAACGATAGACTGTACTAGGCCAGCTCGGAAGTATATTGCAACGCCACGGGATTTCTTACAGTAATTTGCCAGTACCGGCGGGTCCAGCCATCGGGCTCGCAGGGGCACGAAATTGTCAGCCTTCCAGTGTGTCTCTTGCAGACATATAATGTCCGCCTTCAGTCTTTTTAGGTGGAGCAAGACTCGTCTGCGTTTTTCTGGAATATTAAGACCCGCAACGTTCCAGGAAAGGACATTTATTCGCGGAGCCGGGGGGCAGCCCAAAGGTAGAGGGGCGTCTCCACTCATCCTGCATCCCTAAACAAGGGAAGCCGGCAGGAGAACACCTTTGAGAGGGGATGGTTCCAAGCGTCCCAGCGAGCGCTTTCCCCATCCAGATAAGGGGGAGGGAGGTGGCGAGTGAATGTCATCTCTGGGGAGCAGTCCAGGACGACATACAATCTGGAGAGCGGCGGAACCCAACAGAAGAATGTGAACATCCTATAATTCTACAACAAGATTAACAACTTGAACCAAGATACCACAATAAGTGGCAACCCGTGCAGCCCATGGCCTGGAGGAACGCCAAACCCAGTAACGAAGACCCCTCCAAAAGAAATTCTATGAAACTCCGGGCCGAAGTTAAGATATGCGGCTAGCCCTCCCGAGGGGCCAATAAGGACTCCCCTAGCTAGTCCCCGTCCTGAGGTAGAAATCGTCTGGACGCCTCTTCTGGGGAGTCGAAAGTTATCATTCTGCCGTTGTCCAGAACCTTGAGCTTTGCCGGGAAGAGCAGCTGAAATCTGATGTTATGTTCATGCAAATAGCTACAGACCGGATGATACGCTCTTCTCTTCAGGGACACCCTATTAGAAAAGTCCTGAAAAATGAGAATCCTCTCACCAGCCACCCGTAATTCCCGGCATCGGCGGTACGCCCGCAGGAATTGCTCCCTGACGGACCAGTTGTGGAAGCGAGCTATCACTGGCCTAGGACGGGCCTCCCTTTCCCTGCGGACCCCAATCCTGTGCACTCTTTCTACCTGTAGGGGGTCATTTGGGAGATCCAGAGCCAGGGCACCAGCCAGGTCCACCACCAGATATGTTGCCAAGGACTCAGGGAGCACCGACTCTGGGATACCGATGAACCTCAGATTGTTCCGTCTTTCACGATTCTCGAGGTCATCCAATTTTTCCTGTAGCGCATTGATGGTCTCCTGAGCTGATGAAGAGGCCTCTTCTAAACTTGACACCGCCGTCTCGATGGATGCTGAACGTGACTCTAGGTCGTCAATTTTTTGTGCGTTCGTCGTGATTTGCGACAGCGCTGTGTTGATAGATGACTGTATAAGGTCAATGCGGCGGTCCATAGATGACTGCATAAGATCCATGCGACGGTCCATGGCCGGCAACAGCAACCTGGAGACCTCTTGTGCCAAGGCCAGTGCAGAGGATGGTGAAGCGTCTGAGCCGTCGCCGGGGGAAGGCGGGGACGGTGCAGGAGCACCCACTGACTCCGGTTCTTTCGGGGGGAGTGGGTTAGTAGCCATGGTGGAGGCGGATGCCCGAGGGGTGGACTTGGACGCCGACCCTTTCTTTGCCCTCTGTGGGGTGGCGGGTGGCTGATTTCCCTGCCTGGGGGCCGAAGCGGAGGAACGTGTTGACCTGTGCGGTGGGAGCTTGTTTACAAATTTGTCCATGCTCCACCTGATTAAGAGAGCAACAAGCAGCCAGTCCCGAGGGCCGCCGTCTAGGAACGGGGGAGGCTGGGGGGGAACCTTCCCAGGGATTTGAGGAAAGAGTGCGTACTATATCAAAGGTAAGAGTCGCCCTAAATTGCTCTGGAGAGATACGGGTGCGGGTCACAGGCCAGCCAGAGAGACTAAAGCATCAGAAGTCGGCCACTGGGCTGCACGGGGGGCCGAACATAGATTCACTTAACCAACATAAAGGCAAACATTTGCATCACTTTATGAGCTTAATTTCACTAGAAGAATACAGCAAACAGATGCAAGCGCAAAACGCAATGAGAACAAGCAGTCGCGGCCAGCGGGCAAGATGGTGCAAACCAGTAGATCTGGGTTGTCGGTGGCAATAATGCAGTAAAGGAAGGGTGCAGCTGTGCGCAGGGTCAGTAGAGGGCGACAAACTCCCAATTATTTTGTTAAATAGGAATATCTGCACGCAAGTCGCTCACGGGCAGCAGGTGGCAGTAAAAGCTATTTCTCTATGATGGTAGAGCTACAAAGCCCACAGCAGCAGTGGGAGTAGACACACTAAGTGCCTGAGATGTGGGCCAAAAAAAGGGGGGGAGGGGGGGGAGCGACCAGCCCTCAGTGAGCACCCCCACGCCAGTGCCCAGTATGGACCAAACATTGATAGATAAACAGAGTCCCGGAATACACTGCGAGGCAGACCAGACAGGTGATTAACTTGTGGCCGGCCACACACTGAAATGACCCTGTGTGGGCCAAGGGAGCGTCACAGCCGTACAGTGTTACATAGACAGCAAGGGGGGGAGGGCTGCAGAGGAGGTGATGAGGCTTGCAGGCACCTGTTAGCCCCTTAGCAGCGCTGTTGCAGGTCCCTTATGTAGTGTCCGTGGGTAGGGTGTAAAGAGCCACCTCTCCTCCAAGTGTCAGCGTCTCCAAAGAGGTGATGGGCAGGCGGAGGAGGGCTTGCTCAAAGCCCCTATTCGGGTCCCAGAGTCACTATTCGCTCCACCCCTGCTCCCACCAACAGGAGGGCTATGGGCACAGGGACCGGGGTCTCTCTGATGGGGCGACCTGTCCCCTCAGGGGGTAGTACTCACTGCGCCTGGCCTCTCAGGGCAGCGGCTCCAGCACCAGTTCCCCACAGATTAAGAAGCGCCGTCCCAGACGGGGGCCGCACGCCCCCTCCACTCTCCCGCTTTTTTCCCTCCTGTTCCCCCGGAGCCCCGCCGAACCCCCCAACCACCGGCCGCCCCCGGACCCCGCGGCCTTCTCACAGGGCGCTGTTTGTTTTCCCGGCAAGGGATTGAAGGGGCCCCGAAAACCGTCACCCCCCGGGGAAAAAAGCCCCCCCAGGTACCCCGCGTCTCTCCTTATTTCGGGAGCCCCCGGGCTCCCCACCCTAAACCAGCCCCGGGCGCTGCGTCTTTCCCCCCCTTGCCCCCCCGGGGGGGTGGGGGAAATTAAAAGCGGGCCGAACTCACTCCCCCAGGGACAGCTGGGGCCCCAGGTATTCCCGGCGTTCCTCTGTACTTGGGAGCCCCCCCGGGGTTTTCCCCCGCCTTTTGTCCGCCGAAGCCCCTCTTTTCCCAACCCGCCCGCTTCCTTTTGGAAAACCCCCCCCGACCGAGGTGGGGGGGGGCCTGAGGTGCCCCCTGGGCCGGGCCCCGGTTTGCACCCCGGGCACTCCCGGGGGTTTTTCCCCCAGGGCCCCCCTCGCCCCCGGTCCCCCTCGGCTCTCCTGGGCTTTTAAAATGTGGGGAACGGGGGATGGGGCCCGTCCGGGCCCTCCACAACGCTGGACACCCCCCCAAAGAGGGCCCGTGGGGCCCTTTTTCCCTTTTGGCAGGCCCTTTTTCGCCCCCCAAAACTCGGGGCCCCCCACGGGGCCCCGGGGATCGGCACCAAAAAGGGGCCCCCAGAGTCTTTGGCCCCCTGAGACCCCACAGACCCCGAAATTACAGTACCCCCGGGGGGACGGATGGCTCGATCCCCTCCAGAGTGAGGTGCGGGGTTTAGGACTCTAGAAAAGAAGCCCCAAAGTGGTTGCCCCCCCCCCGAATTTCCCTAAAAAAAATTTTAAAAAAAATTTGAGCCCCCCAAATTTTCCGAAAAGTGCCCCTTTCCTATTTGGGGTTTGGGTTGAGCCAAATAGTCACTGGGGCCCCACTTTGGGGAAAATCTCTAAAAAGGGCAAAAAATTCGGGAGGGAATTTCGTTATTAAGCGCATTTCCTGGTCACATCTACTGTGTTCCAGTGAAAAATGAAAAAAAAAAAGGGAAAAAATCGCAAAAAAAAGTAAAATTTTTGAATTTCACCTCCCCCTTTTGTTTTTTAATTTTTTTTTAAAAAATTTTAAAAAAGGGTCCAAAAAAACTTTTTTAAATGTTTTTTTAAATATTTTAAAGGGTGGTGTGGGTTTTCTTAAAATGGGGTCACTTTTTGGGGGGGTATCTAAAAAAATACGGGCCCCTTTAAAAACCCCACGTCAAACTGGACTGTTCCCTAATAAAATCTTTTTTTGAAAAAATTTTCTTAAAAAAGGGAAAAAAATTATTTACAAAATTTTCCCTAACCCCCCTTAATGTGGTAAAAAAAAAAAAAAATTAAAAAATGATGCCAACCTACAGTAGACATATGGTATATGCTAGTTATAAACTATTTTGAGTGGAATAACTATCTGTCTTACACGCAGAAATTTTTGAAATTGCTAATTACATGCAGAAATTGCTAATTTTTTCAAATTTTCATGATATTTTGATATTTTTCACAAATAAACAAGGACTTTTTGGACCAAAATGTATTACTAACTTTAAGCACAATGTGTCACGAGAAAACAATCTCTGAATCACATGGATAGGTAAAAGTGTCAGAAAGTTATTCTCACATAAAGTGACACATGCCAGATTTTAAAACCAGGGCAGGAAGGCCAAAACTGGCTCCGGCAGTAAGGGGTTAAAGGGGTTGTCGCATCCATTCATCTTAACTTAGTCCTGTTTTCTCAGTATCACTTTTGAATTCAGGGGCGTGTTTACTGGCTTCTTCTGGCCTGCATTGATGAGCTGCTGAAGACACCAGGTCTTTAGCTAGCGCGACCAGCGCTGGCAGACTATCAGGAGAGAGTGAACACGTCTGTAGCTATAGTAACCTGAGAAGCTGATGCAGCCCATACAAGAGGGGATATCACAGAATAGGTAGGACACTACTAATGGACATTGGATATTGCAAAGTGACTTGTTTTTGCAAGATCATTAACATAAAAAGCAATCCTTGTAGTGACAGAAACCCTTTAAGTGATGGTGCCCCACTAACTATATATATCCTAAACATGGTGTCACCTTTTAGAAGACTTGGTTTATAAGATGCAAGGCAGACAGTAACTGAAACATCTCTGGAAGATACAATGTGGATCCTTGCGACTGTGACTGGTAGACACAGCCAGGGACGCTAAAGGCAAGGACACCAAGATAGCAGACAGGGAATCCAGAAGCTCAGGAATTGCAGGCTAGAACAAAGGAACAGCGGGAGTACAGGGATGTCAGGCAAAGACACAGGAACAGCAGGAGTACAGGGATGCCAGGAATGGACACAGTGATACCAGGAGTACAAGGATGACAGGAAAGGACCAGGAGTACAGGAATGACAGGAAAGGACACAGGACTCTCGGCTGTGGAGTTGGAGCCAATTTTGCAGGAGTCAGAGTTGTTATAAAAGGGACCGACTCCAAAAATATATAATAAATTGGTCCCATTAGTTCAATGCAGTGCCAAGAGGAATTGGGTCTATTCAGTGCTACTGTTCCTATATCTTCAGCCTCATCAGATGAGGAGTGTAATTGATAACATGGAGCAGGCAAAGTGCTGCCACAGGGGAAAAGATCCCGCTCCCATAGCAAACAGACTGACCAGATTTCAGCAACATTTTTCACCTGCTTTCAAAGAAATAGAAGAGTTTAACCATTCATCAGACCTAACTGTGCCTGAGGCAATTCATTTATAACCTGAAATTGTTAGAGATGTTGCCCATGTGGTCACTGCTTTGCCACCAACCCAAGTTAGTGTAGAGAGGCCGTCTCTAGCCTGGAAATAATGAGATCAGATTTGAGTGAGGTCATCTATGAAGGAGGATCTGATGGAGGCAATACTATTACTCAGAAAAAATTCATAGGTTCCATAAATGTTATTCAGGACATTTTTGTTGAAAACTGTCTTTTTTTTGTTTTTTGTGCTCTAAAGTTGTATCCAATAAATTATATTTTACATCGACAAGCAAAAGGGTAACAATGTTTTGAACTTTTGCCTGTCAGGCTCCATATCTCACCACCTACTGCAGCTTTCCATGTGAGACCTCCATCATTTTATAGACAATCATATTGGCTATCTCATACATAACTTTGACCTGCAACTATTTAGCATCTACTTAGTTCTGCAGATTCTTATCATTCTTATCATGTAACTGCTTTGTTATTGTTTTGCTCCTGGTGGTGGGACAATCTTTTTCTTCTTGTATACTACAAATTAAAACTCGTACTCACATTCCCTAATAGTGTAGTGTTTTATTAGGCTGAATCCCAAGCGACCGGTCAATGGTTTGAGCAGCCATGAAGAAGATTTCCCAAGAAAAGAGAAGCAGCATCATCCAGCTCATTGCTAGCAGCCTCTCAGTGAAGAAAATTGCCAAACTGCATCATGTGTGGCCATGACAGCTGGAAGAATATGAAATGAAGTCCATCCATTCAGAAGCCAAGAGGTGGATGTCCAGGTAAAATATCAGAGTCAACAAGTCGGCTTATCACAAGGTCAATCCGTTCTAACGCGACGGACACAGCAGTGGAGGTGGCTCGTAGGCTTCGTAAGAGTGAGATCACAGACGTCCATGTAAGCACCATGTCACACATATTACATAGGTCTGGAATGATGGCCTTAAAAAAGGTGAAGAAGCCTCGACTTCAGTCTCGTCATAAGAAGTGTTCGACTTCCGGTTCCGGCGCCACCATGTAGGGACGCAGGGTGCAGGAGCTCCGCTACACCGGGACCCTACCAGCTACATCACCGGCACAGTGCACGTACATGCTGCAGGGGAGGCACCGGACCATCATCCCAGCTGATCTCGGGCTTTTTATCTGTATGTACCCGCGGAGAAACGGCCCCGAGCTGAGAGCCTGCACCAGCGCAGAGTACTGACAGTGCAGGGCTTGTGAGGCAGCGCAGAGCTGCCGACTCAGAGGGAGACACAGCGCTCAGTGCTCTCCTCTATTAGTGGATCGCTGCTCCTGGGGACAGCTCTCCTCTCTGCAGCGTCCATCTGTAAGTGGGGAAAGACTCCTGTCAGTAACTAAAGAGCATCGCTCCACTGAGGTGCCGACACCCCCCTCCCCTCTTCTCTCTGAGAGAGCATTGAAGTGACTGCAGGCTGCAGCTCCATCTCGGCCCCCCTTCTGGCCAGCAACTCTATTGTTTACTCAGGAGGGAGGACTGTTAATGACTTGTGTGGACCCCCTGCTGCTCACACCAGTGGCCACACTATACCCCTCTGACCACCTGTGGAGAGGCCATTCTGAGTGACTGCTGCACCCCTCCTACACTAAACAACCCACCAACAGGGAGAGGAGCTTCTATATATCTCTCAGTACACTGCTGCCCCACCTGGGAGTGCTCCTGCTGGACTGTGCAGAGCTTCTAACACACAGACATAGCTCCCTCCTTCTCCCACGAGGCTGACGCCGTCTCTGAGTGTCCTGCTCTCTCTCCCCAGACAGTATCTCAGCCCCATCTGAGTTTAAGCTGTGGCGACATCTAGTGGCGGCCAGGCAAAGTGCACCTACCATAACACTTGTTCTTCAATAGTTTTGAATCTCTCTTCTATTCTTCATTCCTCGGATGGACCGCTTAATCCAAACAATGGGCAAAACCAGGGCAAATAAGACGCAAAAGGGCCCTAAATCTGAGCTCATTATCCCTGATGTCGCTGGCAGCAGTGAGAAGGGCAACATTGAAACTGAGCATATAACCCTAAGCCCACCGCCGCTCTCTCCATCCAACCCTCTGCCACTACTACAACCTGCCTCTGATACCACTGATGGCTGCGATGAGGGTGCGATTGATGACTCCGTGGTGTACTATAAAAAACTGGCCATTGTGGTGGCCCAGAAGATGGCTCCAGATATCCAGGAGACCTTGGCAGCGACGATCTCCGCTACAGTCACGGCCATGTTTGTCAAAATCCAGAACGATATCAACAAGCAGGCTCAGCGCACTGACGACCACGAACAGTGCCTCCAAGAGCTGGAGAACAAGCTGGATTCCACCAACCACGCCCTGGCCCAACTGTGCTGTGACAACCAGCGGCTCTCAGATAAAGTGGACGACTTGGAGAACCGGTCTCGCCGCAACAACCTGCGACTGATCGGGATCGCAGAGGCGGTGGCAGCAAGAGATCTACATTCCTTGTGTGAGTGCCTACTGCCAGAACTCTTAGGGCTTCCCCAACCATGCAGAGTGGAAAGAGCCCATAGAATTGGCCCAGATCTGCGGTCCCGCGACTCCTCAGCCAAGCAGGACCAACAACTGCACCCATCTCTGAGAGAACGGCCACATCCAGTGATCGTCAAATACTTGGACTTTAATGACAAAGTCAGCATCTTCCGAGCCTTTAAAAACCTCAGGCAGCCACTGGAAATAAAGGGACATAAGATTCTTATATTTGGAGATTTCTCTGTGGAGGTGGCCAAGCAACGTCGAGCTTTCTCATCATTGTGCTCGGCCCTATAAAGCCAACATATAAAGTTCGCCCTCACCTATCCGGCTACTCTGCGAGTCTATCACCCAGATGGATCCTTCTCAGTCTTCACAAGGACTCTGAGACACCTTCTTAAATCTACAGCAGAGATAGTGGAGGCCTCTTCCCCGGAATCTACACCTAAAAGAAGAGCAAGCTCCAGAGACTGGTCAGAGACTTCACCGTCTAAATCGCCTCCTCTAGGAGATATTTCCCCTAAGGAACAACGGTCCCGTTCTGCTTGGCGAGCGGGAACCTCAGGAACCTGAACATTCTCTGCAGCCTGTATCCTTGTTCATTGGGCAGTTCTGCTTAGGTTTCCCCTTTTTCTAACTTGTCTTTTTGCTAAAGTTTTTCGGACGAGTCCTACTGACTTACTGGTTGAACTTATTATTATGGTCTGACGGTATATATTTCAGTTCAATGATGCTTAACTACCTCTATAGCCCTTACCACACGGAATGCCTTACGCATTATGGGTCCCATTGGGGGGCATTTGCACTATTTGCCTTACTTGTACTTCCTCTCTACATGTTGGAAGAAAGGAAGTTCAATAGCACATTAGCATTGGCGGTTTGTTTGGTTTTTTTGGTTTCCGCCCAATGGTGCTTTGTTTTTGTTTCTGTTTTGTTTTGGTACCTTCTCGTTTTTTGTCTGTACTGTGTGTAGTAGGTCTGGATGCAATGCTGCGGGATGTGTCGACGGTCTTCTCTCCCAGGGGGTGAGTCCATTTCCTTCACTCACTTGCTGTGCTATAATTCTTTATTACTTATCTTTATGCAAGTAACATCATGGAATGTTAAGGGACTGTGGTCTCCTTCTAAGAGAATTATGATTCTACGTCACCTCAAAAAATTAAAAACCAACATCGCCCTCCTTCAAGAAACTCACTCAGAGGAGGGGGATTTCAGCAGGCTTAGGCGCCTTTGGGTGGGCTCGGTTCTGGGTTCTCCATCCATTAATAGGAAGAATGGTGTAATTATCCTCATCCATTTAAAAATCTCTCTTATTTCTTTTTAGCTCCACCCAGGATAGTAAGTTCCGCTGCAATCATGTATCATTGAAAATCTCGGGGGAAGTGATTTCCATCTATAATATCTATGGTCCTCATGCCAACCAAGGATCTTTCTATAAAACCCTGACAGACCAGTTATCTATTGACCCTGTACCTCTTAAAATTGTGGGGGGGGAGGATTTTAATCTGGTGGTTAATTCCCAGGAAGATAGAAAATCTGTCCATCATAGTTCTCTCCGTATTCCGCTATCTCATGACCCCCCACATTTGGCTAATTTTATCAGACTCTCATTTGGTTGATATGTGGAGGTCTCTTCATCCTGATGGAAGGGACTATTCCTTTTTTTCCCATCCTCACAATTCATGGTCCCGTATTGATTATATTCTACTCTCTCCCCAAGCCATGCAAAGGGTTGATCTCTGTGATGTTAAGGATTTAGTTATTTCAGATCATGCCCCTATTGTCCTCCAACTGTCAGATGCTGATCCCAAGGGTACAGATTACCTCTGGAGATTCCCGTCTTACCTGTTTGGGGACGAGGACTTTGCTAATATTCTCCGAGGGTGGTGGCTGCAATTTTTACACGACAATCCGGAGGATGGGACGGAGCCAGTCTTACTTTGGGAGACAGCTAAAGCAGTCATTAGAGGCCACTTGATTGCTTACACTAATACCCGTCGGACGGTGGTTGCGGATCAAATTAGGTTGTTAAGTGAGAAGCTTCGGCAATCTTACACTGATTTTCTGTCCAAACCCAACTCCTGCAGCCAAACTCCAATGGTCCCAACACTAAAAAAAGAGTATGAGCGCTGGCTTGAGTACAGAGAGGTGTCCCGGCGATCCCGGATGTCAGCTAAATTATTTAAGTTTGGGAACAAAGCGTGATGGCTTTTAGCCAATTTTGCTAAGGGGATTAACTCTGGTTCCAATATCTATGCACTGAAGAACTCATGCGGGAATATGCAATGAGTTCTATGACCATTTATATTCACCAGAGACTTCCGATGACAGGGACCCCTCAGACTGGCTTGGCCATCTGTCTCTCCCCTCCCTTTCTGAGGCAGATAGGGATTTACTTAACCAACCCGTTCAAAATGAGGAAATTTGGTGACTTCCGGGGGCGGGGCGTTTGACACGGCCGCATCTTAAAGCTGCTCCTGTCTGACTCTCCCTAAAGTCGAATTTATCGCAGCCATCCAGCTTCCCCAAAGCACCTGAAGTGAATCTGGATCCCCAAAGAGCTGCTGAGTGCAGGACCAAGAGAATTTTGGATCCCGAGGTCCCAGAGCAGTAGCGACTGCTGAGCCAGCTGAGGTCATAGGCCTCTCCCCAAGCCGCAGTATACACGCCTCAACTGACCTGAAGGACAGCAGCGTTCCACGGCACCAGGCCGAGAGATCGAGAGGGGCGAGAGATCTCGGACCTTGCAACAGGACCCGGCTGAGGCGATAGCGGCGGAAGAAACAGCCAGAAACGCGGTGAGGCAAAAGCCCGCGAATTTTCCCGCCGGGAGGATCCAGCAGGCGCCATCTTGGATCAGCGGTCCGGGCAGAGCGGCGGCGGAGGAGGCGACGAGCATCCACGGCCGGTGAGCCCAGACTTGACTGCCGCGGTGGAAGGAGGGTCCTGCGGGGATCCCCGCCGGTGAGGACTCAGCTCGAGCCCGGGGCGGGACCGGACGCGGGCCCCACGCCCCGCTTTTTC
>JAODAL010080434.1:0-12249 GCA_025379985.1 Phyllomedusa bahiana | reverse complement strand
CCCGTGAGGCGGGCCCAAATCCGAGTTTTAAAAACCAAGTTATGTTTCGGTGGGGCCCCCAAAAAAGGGTACATAAGCTAGAAAAGAGAAAGGACCATGTGGGACTGGGGAAAGGGGGGCGAAATAATCAAGTAAATTAAAAAACAAACTAAAAGGGGGAAAGGGAAAAAGATAGGGGGGGGAAAGGGGAAAAAAAAAAAAAAAAAAAAAAACAGGGAGGGGGGGAAAGGGTTTGAAACCCTTTATTTGGGAATTGTGCAGACCCCGGGCCACGCCGCCCCAATCACAGCCCCAAAAAGGAGAGAAGAAACGGGGGAGGAAAGTCGTCCAGACCCACCGAAAGGGGACCATTTTCCCAAGGCCCTTTCCCGTATTTTTTTTTTTAAAAAAACCCTGTTTTAAACCCTCCCTAAAAAGGGGACATATCCCTGCGGTAACCTGCCTTTTACTCCCTATAGAGACAAATACCTGAAAATTTAGAAAATATCCCTTTCCTATCCCCGGGCCCTATGAGACATATACCTTCCCTTTAAAAACCTGTTTAAAATTCTGCCTATAGGGGAACTTTTATCCGGCCTATAGAGACCCTGCCTGGAAACCTGTTTAAAAAGGACCCTGCCTAAAAGGACATATACCTCCCTTTTTCCCTGCCTATAGAACATTTTCCCTGCCTATACCCTGCCTATAACTGCCTAGGGGGGAACTTGTCCCTGTTAAAACCCTGTTTTGGGAGGGAATAAAACCCTGCCTATGTAGGCCCAATCCCTTTGCCTATTGGGGGACATTGAATGCCTTTATCCTCTTGGAGGACATTTATCTGCCTTACATACCTATGGGGAATTTTAAAAATGCCTATATTTCCCTTAGGGGGGTTTACTTTTAAAAACTCCCTATACCTTTGGCCTATGGGGGACTTTTAAACTGCCCAATTACCTCCCAATGTTTTTTTATTGGTATCGTTTTTATTTTTTAAATTTACCATTTGCCGTTTGCATATTCCACCTGGGTTATACTCGGGGTCAACAAGTTTTCCTTTTTTTGGGGGCTAAAGTGGGTTTGCCTGGTTTTATACCGGGTCGGCTTATACTCGTTTTTAAAATTTTATGGTAAGTATTTTTTGCCTTACTGTGGAAATTTGTTTTGTGTTGTTGGGGTTTTGTTTTTTGGTCTTTGATGGGGACTTGGCAACACTATGGTTAGGTTTAAAAACTTGTGTAGAAATTTTTTATAAGCCCCATTGGAAAAAAATTTCATAGATTTTGAGCCTGAGATGATGGGGGTTTCCCCTTCTTGGGCCCTTTTTGGTTTTGTTGACCCTTTTTGGGGCCCTAATTTTAACCCAAATTAAGCAATTTGAAAAGGGTTGGGTTTGTAGTTTTTTATTTTTGTAAAAACTTACATTAAGGGGTTTTGCCAAAGGGGGAGCCTTATTGGGTAAAAAGCTAATGTAAACAAATCACGGAGCTGAAGAGAGAGGAAAGGGACACGCCAGAGCACAAAGGGTGCATAAGGGGGTTTTTGGGGACATGTTCACTGAAATAAACAAAAAATTCAAACTTGTGGGGTTTGTATAAAAAAGACAAACAGGTTTTTTTCCCCAGCGCTTTTAAAACTCCTCCCGGGTTCCCCTGGGGGGGCATTTAAAAGCAAAGGTTTTCTAATTAAAAACTACAAAATAGGTTTTTTTTTTTATACAAAAGAAAAAATATTGCTACCCCTGCCCTTTAAAATTCTGCAGCTCAAGGGCTCATAAAATTAAGAAGCTCTCTCTGAAAAAACCCTGTCCAGCCTTGTCGGCCGTTTTAATAGACTCTTTAAAGAAACCCAAAGGGAGAAAGGAAAGGCTGTAGCTTCTCGACTGAATTTTTGTAATTCGCTAATTTAGAAAGTGATTAAAAAACCATTTTGGAGGCCCACGTAAAAACATTACATCGGGCAAAACCCTTTAACCCTTACCGACTTTGCCGTACTCAACGGCAATGTCGGGTGGGGGTTCCCGCAAATTGCCGTAGGGAGTAGCCGGGGCAAATCTTGCGCGCTCACAGCGGAGTGCGCCAAGATCGCGGCATAAACCGCGGTTATTAAACCCCCCGATGTCCTCATCTTTTTGGGGGTCGCGACAGCGCGGCTGCGGGGGCAGGAGTGAGCTCCTGCGCCCGCCGATCTGGCGCAATAGTACGGCGTGAGCGCCGGTACCGGGTTCCCCTACAGACACCCGGGAAAGCTAAATGACAGACCCGGGGTTTGTTGGTAAACGTCCGATGCCACAATGCATTGGGGGCAGCGTGGACAGTTGCCAGGAGCCCAGGTACAGCTATAAAGTATGTGATCTCCTATTGCATGAATGATGACGATCTTTCATGCAATTCTCCCTGGGGGAAGTGTAAAAAGTTTGAAAAAGTTAAAAAAAAGTGTAAGAAGTAAAACCAAACAAAAAAAAAAAATAAAACTAATCGCCCTTTTCCCTTTAAAAAGCCCCAATTCGCCCAAAAAAAAGATCAAAAATAAATTTAAAAGTACCATTATTTGGATCCCCGGTGCGTAGCGACCCCCCCCTTAAATTTTATGTCATTTTTTAATTAACCCGTCGGTGAACCCCCGTTAAAAAAACCCCCAAAAAAAGTCCCCCAGAATTGCGATTTTTGTCACCCCCGCCAGCACATAAATGGGAAAAAAAGTAATCAAAAATATATAAAACTCAAGTGATGAATTAAAACGTCAGTTCATCCCGCAAAAAAAAAAGTCCTTACCACTCTGATCGGAAAAATTAAAAAGTTTGGGCTTTTTAAAAGATGCGAAAATAAATATTTTTTTTCCCAAAAAAAAACACTTTTTTTTTCAAAAAAAATGTGTTTTTCAAATAAAAAAACTACAAAAATTGGGTATAAACGTAATGCTCCCCACAGAGAAAAACAAACTTGTACGGAACTGCACGGTAAAACGTATTAAAAAAAAAAAATAAAAAACACTGCTGGTTGCAGTATTTTCTTATTTTTCCTTCCAAAAAAACAGTTTAAAAGGTTCAAAAAAAAAAATTTTCTTGTACCCCAAAAATATTCCCAAATAAAAACGAATCATCCCGCAAAAAAAAAAGCCCCTTTACAGCTCCATAAACGAAAAAAAAAAAAAAATTTATGGTCAAAGAGCGGTGATGCAAAAAGTTTTTTTCCTTTTCAAATAAATGTGTTTTTATTGTGAAAAAAAACATTTTAAAACTTAAACAAATATAAAAATGTGATCGCTGTTTGAATTAATGTGAGTAAAAAGCATGTCATTTATCCCGCACGTGACCGTGTAAAAATAAAAATAAAAAACACTTCCCGGATTGCTGTTTTTTGTACAAAATGCTTCACCAAAACCTTAATAAAAAAGTGTTAAAGCATCATATGCCCCCGTAATGGTATCAATAAAAACATCAAATCATCTTGTAAAAAACAGCCCACAAGCAGTCCTATGAAAAAATTAAGAAAGTATGGGGTCAGATACGAAACTTAAAACGCAATTTTTATAAAACTCGTTCTTTGGTAAAAGTAATAAAACATAAAAAAAATATATAAAATTTTTTTAAACATTGTAAAATTTTACCGACCCCCCTAGTAAAGTTTTCCCGGGCATTTATCCCGTTATGGCGAAAAGTTAAAAATGAAGCCCCAAAAAAAATGGGGAAAAATGGTTTCCTCCCCTCCATTTCCAGGCCCCGTGTTAAAAAAAAAATCGGCACCGGACCCAAAAAACCCAAAATTTTCACCTTAGGGGAGATCCCGAGGGCGTTTTAATCCAAAATGGAGAACTTTTGGAAGGTTTCCCCTGTTTTTGTACCCTTTTGGGGGTTTGGAGATGCGACTGGCCCACCAAATCTGTGCGCCAAAAAACCAAAAAAGATCCCTGCATTGTACCCCTGCCCCCGGGGCCCCCAAAAGCAGTTTACCCCACATGTAGGGTATGCGAACTTGGAAGAAAATTTTGCAACCAATTTTGGGGGTTTTTTTCCAAAATTCCTTGTAAAATTAAAAATTTTTAGCTAAAAAATTGCAGATTATTGGAAAAATTATTATTTTTTTATTTTCAGAGCCGAACGCTAAAAAATTTTGTGAAACGCCCGTGGGGTAGTATACTCATACCCCCTTGGTTTTTTCCGTAAGGGGGTTTTAGTTTCCAATATGGGGGATTTTTTGGGGTATTTATTCGTTTTTGGGAAACCCTTTGGGTGTCCGAAACGAAATGGCCCCTAAATAAATTGTAATGGGAAAAAGAAAGGCCCCAAGTCCAGTAGGTGTCCTCCTATTCTGGGGTTGTGGTTGAGCCAAATAATGCACTAGGGTCAATTTGGGATATCTCTGAAAAAGGCAAGTTGGGGAATCAATATTTTTAAATTTTCATTTCCCTGATCACATTTTTTCCTTTTTTCTTGTCAATTAAAGCATAAATATTGAAAATCTGCAAAAAAAAATGAAATTTTGAAATTTCATTCCCCTTTGCTTTTAATTTCTGTGAAAACACCAAAAGGGGTTTAAAAAAATTTTAAATGCTGTTTTTAATACTGTAATGGGTTTTTTAGTTTCTTGAGAGGGCATTTAGGGGGTATCTAACTACAGGTTCAAAAATACGTTAGAATGGATGGTCCCTAAAAAAAATGTTTTTGCAAATTTTTTTTGAAAATTTGAAAAATTTCTTTAAATTTTAGCCCCTTATGTCGTAAAAAAAAAAAACGACTTTAAAAAAAATGTTTCCAAACTACAGCAGCATATGGTGATGTAGTTATAAACTATTTTTAGTGGGGGTAAATATTTTTTACATGAGAAAATTTTTTGAAGTTGAAATTTGGTAAAATTTTACATTTTTCACCATAATTTTATTTTTTTTTCACAAAAAAAAATTTTTTTTTTTGGACCAAAAAAATTTTTTAAAATTTTAGCACAAAAGGTCCGGGGAAAACAAAACTTGAAAACATGGATGGTTTAAAAAGTCAAAAAGTATTCTACATAAAGTGACACATGCAGATTTTTTAAAAAAAAGGGCTCTGTCAGAGGGCCAAAAAATGGCTCGGCGGGGTTTTAAGGGGTTAAAAAGGAATTTCCCTAAAAGTTTTAAAGTCATCGTTTTAGTTATCCCGTTCTAAAAAAAAAGCAGTTTTTTTTGGCTGTTGGTTTTTGTTTTTTTTCTTTGTTAGAAAACTGAGTGCCCCTAACAATCCAAACAGAGTTAAAAGGGCCCTTTTTGGGTTGTCATCCAAACAACTGTTGGAATGTAGGAAAAGTGAGGAGGGGAAAATGCCGGGTCTAAAAAAATTGGATGACAAACAACTAAAAGTTGAGTTTTGGGGATTTTCAAACCCGCTTTTTTATTCAGGGTGTTGAAGGAATTGAAAGAAAAAAGACAATGAGGATTTATATATTTGCTGAGTTTTTGTCATTATTATAGTGTTTTTCCAATTTTGGAAATGGTTTTGGATTTCCTGTAAAAAAATCCCGTTTTTGATTTGGTTTTTTAGTTTGCACCTTTGACTTTTTCAGCTACAAAATTGCCTCTTCTTTTAAAAAAAGCAGTGATAATTTTTTTTTAAACTTCCGGTGTTGAAATGTAAATGCCTTTAAAAGGGTTTAAAAGCCGCCTTTTGTGCTACAATTTATGTGTTTTAGTTTTCATCGCATGTGCCATTATAAAATAAACCACATTACCCTTTTTGATCTAGATTCTGCTTGCTCTGTTTCCAGTAATATCTGTGACACTGCAGTTCTGTGACATGTGGCTAATACCCTGTAATTTTTCTTGACCCACTGAGAGATGGGTAGCGCTTTATACCAGTGATCAGACCTAAAGAACTGTAACCCCCGTAGTGTTAAAAAAAGCAAAATTTTGATTTCTCATGCACTTATTAATGCATCTGGTAATATATAAATATATTTATAGCATGGTCTATTCTCTCTTTGAAAATGGAAAAATGTAGGCCCTTAAAAAATGTAGGGGACTGGTACTGGGGTCAGGAAGAAAGGCAGAAAATTTAAAAAAGGTTCCCACTCGTATACTGTATACTAAAAATGTACTATATTACATTATTATTATGTTTTTTATTAACCTATGTATGTAATTTAGTTGTATGTATGCCTTATGTATGTATGTATGTATGTATATGTTGTTGTAGCCTATATGTATATTTTTGTTGTATATGTATGCCATAACCTTCACTAAATTGTCACTACTACTCTCCCAGACATGTCCCCTCCCCTTTCCTGTCCTTTCCCCCTCCTTGTAGATTGAAGCCTCGCGGGTTGAGGGTCTCTCCCCCTTTTGTGTGCCAATTGTATTATATCTTATCACTGTACTGTTTGCTTATGAAGATGTATGTAACCCCCTCGTAATGTCAGCGTCCGGGGAATCAATGGCGCTTAAATATAAATAATTTATTATATATATATATAATATATATATATATATATATATATATATATATTATATATATATATATATATATATACTATCAAAGTAGTTGATGGGGGTGGGCCCAGTGCAGATGTAGGTGGTGCCAGTATTATTAATACATAATCTGCTATAATTTATTGGCTCAGTGTAGAAATGGTCCAAGCCAAGTTAAATAAGCTTAATGTGAACAAGGCTCCAGGCCCTGATGATATACACCCAAGAGTTCTTAAAGAGCTCAGCTCGGTTATCGGTGTGTCCCTCTATATGATATTTAGAGATTCCCTGGTGACTGGTATAGTGTCAGGAGACTGGTGCAAGACAAATGTAGTTCCCATCTTCAACAAAGGCTCAAAATCTTGCCCAGGTAATTATAGACCAGAAAGCTTAACATCTATTGTGGGAAAATTGTTTGAGGGGCTCATAAGGGACTATGTACAGGAATATGTGGACAAATACAATATTATTAGTGATTGCCAGCATGGATTTACTAAGCACAGAAGCTGTCAGACCAACCTGATCTGTTTTTATGAAGAGGTGAGTAGAAGTCTGGATAGCGGGGCGGCTGTGGATATTGTGTTTTTAGACTTTGCAAAGGCGTTTGACACTGTCCCTCATAAGCAACCAAACTTATGAGGGGAATGGAGCATCTTAGTTATGAGGAGAGGTTAGTAGAAATGAACTTATTTAGTCTTGAGAAAAGACGGCTTCGGGGGGACATGATTAATTTATATAAATATATAGATGATCCCTACAAAAAGTATGGGGAAAAATGATTTCGCGTAAAGCCCCCTCAAAAGACAAGGGGACATTCCCTTCGACTAGAGAAAAAGGATTCAATCTCCAGAGGAGGAGGGCGTTCTTCACTGTAAGAACTGTAGATCTGTGGAATAGCCTGCCTGAGGAGCTGGTCACAGCAGGAACCGTTGGGAGTGTCAAGCAAGGCTTCGATAACTACCTGAAACTAAAGAATATGAATGTGTATGTAGCTATGTAAAATTCTGGATCCTGGCTGGGGTCAGAGATGGGGTCTTCCCAGGAGCAGATTGGTTCTTGCCTTGTGGGTTCCAGGGCATTAACCAGTGGTCAGGCTGGGCTTAATGTCCTTGTCTCTCTCACATCACCCACTTTTCCCCCACCCTTGGTTGAACTTGATGGACACGTGTCTTTTTTTCAACCATACTAACTATGTAACTATGTAACTTGGGCTCAGAAGTGCTAATAGTGCTCAATTAATGTACATCACCATCATTTCTACAGATTAACAGGTGAAAGTGCTGGAGTAGAGCGTATTCATGATTTCTGCTACTACTTTTTGTAATAAGCATTTTCACCAACTGCCTAGGAAATGGAGCAAATAGTTAAAAGATATTAATTAGGTGGTCTAATATAACAGAAAATAATCTTTGTATTTAAGAATAAACATAGTTTGTAACAGCTGAACAAATGACTTCTTTCCCAACATTGGCGCACAACCTTGATGGTTAAACAGCACACTGGCTGGCACAATATGTTTTATGGTTATAAGTTGCATTCAAGAGAACAAACATTTAAAGACTGAAGAACATAAGACCAATTCTGATTAGTCCTCTATTGTGACTGAGAAGATGTAAAAATTAAGAGAAAGTAGACTGCAACATAGGGCTAACACTGGGTTACAACAGTAAATGTGTTAAGGTCTCTGTTAAAGGGAATCTGTCGCCAATTTTTTTTTTTTACTTATTAAATCAAGACCCTGCTCCGTATTCTTTTCCTCTCAGTCGTTTTTATTTCCTGATTGTAGATTTCTCTATTCGGCCATCTATATATGATTGTGGGGAAGACATTCTTGCTTGCACTGCTTTAACAGCAGTCAGAGAGATACTTTACAGCAGCTTCATGCACATAGGATTCTTAAGACAGATTCTGTCCCATAGACTTGTATAGGAGAGTTTTCATTGTGAAGGGAGGGGAGAGGGGGAGCTGTAACATATCCTCTGGTGACTGGTGGATCCTGTGTTATCTGTACACATTGGTGTCTCCTTTCAGCTTGACCCAGCTGTTACTGATAATGAGCACACTGATGAAAAGCTCTCTAAACAGAACAAAGTGTCAGACGATGATTAGGCCTAGTGGCCAAAGTGAAAACTGCAGGACTTAAGAATTATTAAAAAAATACTGAAAGTGATCTGGAAAATTAAAAAAAAAAACATATCCAAAAATTCCTAAACAATGTTTAACATAAAAATGGGAGTTAAACAATGTCATTTTTTTTATATGACATTCTCTTTAAGCTACCCCTGCTACAGTGTGCCGTAATATATTTAGAACTTGTCCCAACCACTTCGTGTCAACTTGCTCAGCACCTCCGTTGTTCCTTGTTACTGCTAGGTCGCTACCTTTATGGGCCACTTCAAACTACCCTTGGCTACATGTAAACATGCATACTTCTCAACACTCTGCCGAAAGAGTATGGTATCAGACCACAGAGTGGCTGTCCATTGCAAAGGATGGTATGGAGGCAGATGTAGGCCCAGGAGCAACCTGGGGTTGCCAGGTAGATATGAATCATCACAGAAATGTGCTGTGCCACCATGCTGTGATGATTAGATACTGGGAAAGCAGTTAGGAGGAATGATAAGGAGAGGTTTGGAGTCAATAAAAGAGAAGGAAAATAGTCCATCTGTGGTGTCTATTGGAGCTGCTGTTGACTTGTGACATAGCTAGACCTGGAACCTATCCCACCTGGAAAGACTGTGTCAACTAGCTGGAAGCTAGCTAGTGTAGACTTGGATATCAAGAGCACTGGTGCACAGAGGGCTGGGAGAGGTATGCCCATTGAAGAGATTAGCAGTGGGATGGAGACCACACATTTAGTCAGAATAAAGCTGTGCAGAAGATTGCCTCTTGCATGTAGGTCATTTTAAGCTGCAATAAATAGAATAATTACTTAATATATGTCACAACAATGCAGCTGGCTAGCCACTGCTCTGCTTTACATGCAGTACTGCTACATAACTTGTTCATTACTGTAGGTTACATGCAGTTCTTAATATCAAACACTAGATGGCAGACTTAATTGTTGCAGAGTCTAAACGTAATATATAATGTAAAATATACATCTATTTATAAATGCAGTGAGAAAAATAAGTATGTGATACACTGGCAATTTTGCAAGTTTTCCTACGTGCAAAGAATGAAGAAGTCTGTAATTTTTATCATAGGTACACTTCAACTGTGAGGGAAATAATCTCAAAAATAAAAATCAAGAAAATCACATTGTTTGATTTTTAAATAAGTTAGTTGCATTTTTTTTCATGAAATAAGTATTTGATACAATTGAAAAACAGAACTTAATATTTGATAGAGAAACCTTTGTTTGCATTTACAGAGGTAGGACATATCCTATAGTTCTTGGCCAAGTTTGCACACACTGCAGCAGGGATTTTGGCCCACTCCTCCATACAGATCTTCTCCAGGTTTCGGGATGTTGCTGGGCTACATTGAGTTTCAGTTCCCTCCAAAGATTTTCGATTGGATTCAGGTCTGGAGACTGGCTAGGCCACTCCAGAACCTTGAAATGCTTCTTATGGAGCCACTCCTTAGTTGCCCTGGCTGTGTGTTTTGGGTCATTGTCATGCTGGAAGACCCAGCCATGACCCATCTTCAATGCTCTTACTTAGGGAAGGAGATTATTGGTCAAAATCTTGCTAAACATGGCGCCATCGATCCTCACTTTAATACGAAACAATCCTGTCCCCTTTGCAGAAAAGCCCTCCCAAAGTATGATATTTCCACCCCCATGCTTCACGGTTAGAACGGTGTTCTTGGGGTTGTACTCAACCTTCTTTTTCCTCCAGACACGGCGAGTGTAGTTGATGCCAAAAAATTCTATTTTGGTCTCATCTGCCACATGACCTTCTCCCAAGCCTCCTGGATCATCCAGATGGTCAATGTTAAGCTTCAAATGGGCCTGGACATGTGCTGGCGTGAGCAGGGGAAACCTTGCATGCCCTGCAGGATTTTAATCCATAACGGCGAAGTATGTTACTAATGGTAATCTTCAAAACTGTGGTCCCAGTTCTATTCAGGTCATTGACCAAGTCCTCCTGTGAAGTTCTGGGCTGATTCCTGACCTTTCTAAAAATCATCCTTACCCTACAAGGTGACATCTTGCATGGAACCCAAGCCAAGGAAGACTGACAGTCATTTAGCGTTTCTTCCATTTTCTAATGATTACACCAACCAGGGGCATCACTAGGCTGTTTTATCCAGAGCTTGTGCCCTGGATAAAATGGTGGTGCCTGCCCCGGAAAACTATTTGGCCCCTCCCTTTAAACTTTATGCGCATCCTCAGGACACGCATATAGTTGAAAACTACTGATGCGGGCCGAGACCGTAAACTGGGAAGCGACGCAATGAAGTGATTTCATAGCGCCGCGGGCCTCCCCTTTAGACTCCCCAAAAACCAAGTCACTTTGTCTGGCTGTGTGGGCCTAGAGGTTGCCCAGAAGGAGCACCCCCTTTGGGCGGGGCCCCCATGGGACGGCACGCTTTCAGTTTCCAGCGGGAAAAGAAAGGAAACTCGGTAGGGGGGGGAAGAAAACTTTGAGTTTTTTAAAACTGTTATTTTCTTTTTCATTGGTGAGATAAAAAATTAACTAACTAGGGAAAGGGACTTTTTTCCAGCTAATTTTGGAGGGGATTTTGTATAAAGCTCCCTATGGAGGGGGACTTGTATACAGCTTCCTTTTGGGGGGAATTGTAAACGGTCCCTGTGGGGGGGGGGGGGACTTGTATACGTTTCCCTATGGGGGGGATTTGTAAAAAAGTTTACCTATGGGGAGGGACTTGTTTTAACGCTCCCTTAGGGAAAGGGGTTTTTTGAATAAAGTTACCTATGGAGGAGAATTTTTAAAAAGCTACCTATGGAGGGGTCTTGTATAAAGCTACCTATGAAGGGGACTTGAATAAAGTTACCTATGGAGGGGTCTTGTTTTAAAAGCTACCTATAAAGGGGGATTTGGGTTTAAATTTAAAATTTGGAGGGGACTTGATACGGGCTACCATGGGGGGGAAAATTGTTAAAGCTACCATGGAGGAGACTTGTAAAAAGTTTTACCTATGGGGGGACTTTTTATAAAAGTTTACCTATGGGGGTCTTTTTTTAAGGGCTACCTATAAAGGGGGATTTTGTTTTAAAGCTACCTATGGAGGGGTCTTGTATAAAGCTACCTATGGAGGGGACTTGTATAAAGTTACCAAATGGGGGGGCCCCTTGTAAAAAAGCTCCCTTTAATGGGGGGGGAAACTTGTAAAAAGCAAACCTATGGGGGGAGACTTGTAAAAAGCCCCTATGGAGGGGACTTGTTTTAAAGCTACTATGGAGGGGTTTGTTAAAAGGGTTTACCTTTTAAAGGGGGATTGAATAAAGCTCCTATAGGGGGGATTTGTATAAAGTAATATGGAGGGGTTTTTTATAGAGTTACCTATGGAGGGGACTTGTTAAAATTTAAACCTATGGAGGGGATTGTATACAGCTCCCTTGGGGGGGGGACTTTTTATTAAAGCTAATTTGGCGGGGGGATTTGGGTAAAACTTTTATTTGGAGGGGACTTGTATAAAGCTACCTATGGAGGGGTCTTGTATAAAGCTACCTATGAAGGGGACTTGTATAAAGCTACCTATGGAGGGGATTTGTATAAAGCTACCTATGGAGGGGTCTTGTATAAAGTCCCTTTTGGAGGGGGGATTTGTATAAAGAAAACCCTTATGGGGGGGGATTTGGGTATACAGTTTCCTATGGAGGGGGATTGTTTTACAGCTCCCTGTGGAGGGGGCTTGTATACAGCT
>JAODAL010080433.1:0-12250 GCA_025379985.1 Phyllomedusa bahiana | reverse complement strand
GTTTATTTTAGTGGTGTGTAACATGTGCATGCATTTTAGTTCGGTAGCACCGGTTATCAATTGTAGCAACATACCCACGTTATGAGGCATCAGATACAGAGGTTGCCCCTGCCGCTGATTGACAGCCTTCTTTTATGCTGCAACGGAAGGAAGCTGTCCATCAGGCGGGGGTTAGAGGGTCACCATCTATTGAATACAATCTGTCTTGTATGTATAACTTATTGATAAGTAGAAGCTGCAGGATATTCGTTCCATTGTGATATTAGACTGCTATGCTCATTGAAAAGCAACCTATGCACCTGCCTTTGGTTGATAGCTTTCTCCGCAGGCACCGTAATAAGGACAAGGCAAGCAATCAGTGGCAGGGGGGGCAGCAACTCATGTATACATCGATGCCCTGCTTCCTGCTGCCACGCATAACCTGTAAGTGCTACAGAAGAAAGCCGTCAGTCAGCGGCAGGTGGATAGGGAGGGCTTCCAACTAAGAAAAGCATCGGTCTCGTACGTATGTGTTCTAGTGATGGAGCATTAAAGGGGTTGTCTCACTACAAGCATTGCTTTTTATGTTAAAGCTCTTGCAAAGTGACTTGATTTTGCAATATATGTTCATTAAAATTGTGCTACCTATTCTGAGATATCCCCTCTTGTATGGGCTGCATCAGCTCCTCAGGTCGCTATAGCTACAGACCTGTTTACTCTCTCAGGATAGGCTGCCGGCACTGGTTGCTATAGCTACAGACCTGGCTTCTACTGCAGCCTAGTGGAAGCCAGTAAACACGCCCCTGAATTCAAAATGAAACCAAGAAAACAGGACTGAGGTGAGATGAACTGATCTAGTGAGACGACCCCTTTAAAGGATAGTCGTCGTTGCAGGATACGTGCGCTGTGAGACAGGAGACCAATGTATTCATTAGATGGCACCCCACCACCCACCGTGGATTGACAGCCTTCTCCGCAAGCACTGTAATAGACAGCGGGATGTCAGTCAGTGCAACAAATAACCCGTAAGAACAGCAGAACTAAACCACAGACACGAGTGACGCGCCACACCTTCACGCTGTCCTCAGACTGACAGGCTCCCTTTATAATGAAGATTGTGTAGAAGCACAATGTAGTTAATGAACCAATATTACAGAGCCTCGTGTCCAAAGTGCAATATAAATGGCTTTCCAGCTAGTGGCAGGCTGGCGCTGACGGACCTGCAACTTTATCTTACAAATTCATAATAATAAACTGCAATCTTTATAATGTTGAAAGAAAAGTATTCACAAAAAGTACACGTTATTTACACGGTCACAGCAAACTCTTCAGATGCTTGAAAGAAAGCTCATAGCACCCAAACGTTCGGCCATGTCAAAGTCTGCTCCGCCGATCCACCGCAGTGAAGGACGCCAGTCAGATTAGCTATCCCGACGGCCTGCGTGTCATCCTCTCTTACTCCTCCCGAAAACGGAGGAGACCCAAGCACTTTGTCAGGACTCTTGCAGTTGTTGGGTTATGAGAAGATGAAATAAATAAGTGGTTGAAGTCGTAACCGCTCCAACTCTGAAGGAACCGGGTGAACCGCCGAGATTAAAACCGGGATTACACCGACCGCTAATCTTTCATTCTCAATTCTGTCGTGGAGGGCACTTTTGCCGTGCTTCTCCCACGCGCTTCACATACATTATCGTCTCAGCACACAGCTCGGCTTTGTATCCCGGATAATAAAGGAGCAATTGATTCCCGATAGACACTGTCTTCAGTTCTCAATAATAAAAATGAATTTAAGAAGAAAAAAAAAAAAAGCTACACAAACATAAGGCTTCAAATCTGCTGAGTTATAGTTTCCTGGAAACCACTGAGAAAAAAAAAAAATAATAATTTCACACCCATTAAAACCGCCAGCGATGTGACCAGCCACATGATTCAGTCTATAATACTGTTGTGTTTGCAGCCAGAGAAACTCAATGGGAGTTAGGAGATCACGCAGTCATAACTTCCCTCTTGAAGAGCCTCGTCCTGTTCTTGTCTGGACACGTTCTCCTCGTGTCTGCTGACGTTACAGCTGCCCGCGTCGCTCTGAGGGCTGGCGCTGTGGCTGGTGGAGCTGCGGCTGTCCTCGGCCCTGGGGCTGGATTGTTCGATGACCTTTGAGATGACCGTTGGCTGAAAAACTTCCGGCTGCACTTGCTCCACGGTCACTTCACTCAGCTTCTGAAGTTGAGGTTTTATGATGTTTAGGAATGGCTTGTATCCGGGGCTGTAGAGGAATATACAACGTTAAAATAATAGCCGCAAGGATAGGCAACTAATCGAACAGCAGCCGTGTGAATGAGAAGAAATAAATTTTTTTAAAAACTCTACCTATGGCGCCTACAATACATCTGAACTTTCACCTAAGTCACAGCTTACTTTACTTTTTACGTCTCATTTCCGGTACTTTCGTCAGTTTTCTCCTCAGCAAGCTCCAGCTCTAACTTTTGGTTGTCCATGAGCTCAGCTCTAGAGTGGGCAGGAACTAGCTGCTATGAGGTCTCCCAGCCACTGTACACACACATTAGAGTACCTGTCATTTATGGTATGTTCATATTTGAAATGTGCTCTATATAAAAGTCAGAATCCAGAAACCAAAAAAATAAAAATAAAATAATAATTCAAAATGTGTTCATAGACCAAACATAGTCTCTTTTTTACTAGGTCTGGTGTGCTTTATGGTGCTGTAGCTTTTATTTTTGGGACAGAATGGCATAATAGTCTAGCTATTCAGTTCTGGATTCAGACATATATGCAAGGCATAATGCACATTTAAGATGTGAACATGCACTTATGAAAAGGATCAGGACACAGGACTGCTGCCAGCTGGAGAACAAATGATTGATTAGCACTGGTTATCACCTTTTGAGCAGAGTAGATTTGTGCACTATATAACATCTCCTGCAGTCATGTCAAGAGTTGGAATTACGGAACCGTTATAGAACCATCCACAGTCTAACTAGAAAGCTGCCAGTGGCTCCTTGAAACAGCATGGCGAGACAACCCTTTTAAGTGAACAGCTAACACCCCCATATATGATGCACGATCAGCGCTGGAGCCTGCTGCATACTCCCTGCCCCAATACCTTGACATAAATATACATCTAGGGCAGGGGTGTCAAACTCATTTTCACCGGGGGCCACATCAGCCTCATGGTGGACATTAAAGGGCCGACATCATTTTAAAACTGTATAACTGAAATGGCTCCTTAACAGTTAAATTACCTATTAAGAAGTAGTCACGTTTATACAGTATTACTGTTATAATTAGTCCTTTGAGGGCAACCAGGAAAGCAGGGCTGTGGAGTTGGCAAGCCAAAGCCCCGACTCCGACTCCTCAATTTCCCAAACCTCCGACTCCTGACTCCCTCATACACGGCGCATGTTTAAGTGATAACTTTACTGTAGTAAAATGGTAACATCCGGCTGTTTATCACCTTATGATACAATAATCGTTTGTAAAGGAGAAAGGATGGTGTATGTGTTTTTATTTTATTTTTCGTGTTTGTGTTTTACTGTTTTTCACCTTTTATTTTTCCATGGGAAAGTCATTTTTATAATAGAAATCAATACACAGCTTTCTGCAGTGTATTGGTCTCTATTGTAACCGAGACTCCTGGTGACGTCACAGACAATCCGGAAGGCATTCTCTACCTTCCGTGCTGTCTGTCAGCACACAGCAGCTGTATGATCGTGTATGATAGAGCGGCTGCTAGCACCGACAGAGACACAGGAGGAGAGCATTCCTCCTGTGTCTTGCTTCATTATCACGATCTAGAGGTCGCTATAATTGAGGGGTTAATCACACCCCCCGGAATGATCTCTGTCGGGGCGTGCGGCGGGATGTCTGCGGATACTGAGTGCAGTGCTAACATACCGCAGCCGATGATGAATGGGGGGCATGTTCAGGAGTACCCCCAAACCCTGCTTTACAGTTGGCACAATCACCAAGACGTATGCATACATCCAAGGTCGTGAAGGGGTTAATAAAAGCCCAGTTGACCCACAACTAGTGGCACAGTGGCCACTAAACATCAGTACAATTAACAACAATTATTTTTAAAAAATACATACATTTTCATAGACATTTTTCATGGGGTCAGGTCCTGCCCACTGCTTGGCAGTCGGCAGGTAGTGTGAGGGAAACACTACACTTAAAGGAGTTGTCTCATTACAAGCTTTCAGCCTACCTCAGTGTGCCTGGCAGTTGAATTCAGGGGCGTGCTTCTTGTCTGCCTCTTCTCCTCCCTCTTCCCCCCTCCCCTCAGCACACAGAAAGCTCTCCTCCATAACTTCTATACAGCAGGGGGAAGGGCGAGGGGGTTTGCTGCCAGAGTTAACCCTGTGTGTGCCTGCCTAGGTCTGCTGCAGGCTGCTAAATCAGCTGTATTAGGGCTGATATATGAGTGTGGAGAGGTCTGTGAAGCTGTGATTGCTAATAGCAGAGCAGAGGGAATGCATGTGTTCCTATACCCCCTGCTTAGCATACAAATCTCCACATCTCCAGCAACAAACAAACCCTGTCAGAACAGACACAGGGCAGCTGTGAAGTGTTATTATACTCAGGATGTGTCACTAATACAGCAGAGCATGAAGCGTACACATGCCCCCTGATCTGTATACTATTAGTATAGTCACAGCTCCACAGACACATCATGATTATTGTAACACACAGGGTCACTGCTGTCACATCTATTGATCAGCCTCACCTCTGCTCTCCTCAATCTGTGTAGAGAGCAGGAGGAAGCAGGCACACACAGGGTTAATCCAGGCAGTACAAATACAGAAGCCAGAGCCCTCCCCCTCCCTCCACTACAGAAGCATTATGTGCGGGAGGGGCTCTCTGCTCCAACCTGTATTCTGAAAGGTGATGAGTCATCAGCACTGACAGCCAGTGAGATAAGGATCAACAGGTCGGCTGCTATAGAGATTTGAGAAGCTGATGTACTACTACTAACAGGGATAGCTCAAAATTAGTAGGACATTTGTAATGAACATATATTGCAAAGCTGCTTGTTTTTTAAAGATCTTTTAATTAAAACCCCATCATTGTAGCGAGACAACCCCTTTAAGAATGGAGAGCAGGGGGACTGACTTCTACTGTGGCTCACCTGGTATGATTGCCTCTTCTCCGGGTCCAGCACCGAGACTCAGGTCCCGGCCACAGAGACGGGAGGGCAAACCACGAGGTATCGTGCGTGCCGTCTTGCTCCGCAGAAGACGGCGCCACGCAAAGGAGGAGGGGCTGTAGCAGCAGCTTAGTAAGTACTGCAGCAGTCATTTTGCGGCTTCTACTTAGTAAGGCTTACTAAGTGAGAGCCGCAAAATGACCGCCGCAGCGCTTACTAAATAAGCGCTTTGGCGGTCATTTCGCGGCTCTCAGTATGTGCTGCGCTGCTGAACACTGAAAAATGTGCCAGGCCGGATTCGGCCTGCGGGCCTTGTGTTTAACACCCGTGATCTAGGGGTGTAGCTATAGGGGGTGCATCGGTAGTGGTCGCTACTGGGCTCTGCAACATGAGGGGGCCCAACAGCCCTTCTGCCACATAAGAAGACACCAGTATTGTAAATGGCACCTGGTAGCCGGGGGGCCCCCATTTCACTTTTTGCACCAGGGCCCAAGAGTTTATTAAGTTAAGTTATGCCTCTGTATACATCAAATGTCAAGGAATGGTTAAGGTGGTTATCAGGGGTCTGGGTTTTCTCCAAGCCCTGTCACAAGTCTGCAGCTGCCAACCACAGCAGTTGGGCCTACAAGATGACTATAACTGCACACTGCCAACAATGACACACATACAAAAGTGTGTGTCAAAGAGAGATCCCATACAGTTTAAGACAAGGCCAATGACCATATGCAGTTCTATCCAACTTAATATGGTCGTCTTTCAGACCTACAGGGTTAGGTACGTAGCGCAATGTTTATAGCCACTAACACATACACGTGGGCTGGAAGGTTTTGGTAAGACGACACTTTTGCAGGTGGACCAAAGGAGGAAAGAAAAAGTGCGCGCGCACACACTTACCAGTCACTAAGGGCCCAGGCAACCACAGCTTGTACCCCATTCTGAATGCCCTGTAACATCTCCTCTGCAACCTCAGGGCATTGCAAAAAGTTCAACACTTGGTTAATGACCGAAGAGTCTCGTAGTATCAGACCAATGATCACGCACCACTCCAGGCAGCCTGCCTCCATGAAAACATGTAACAGGTAACTGTGGGAAGAAGAAATACCTAAAGGTTCAGGACGCACACAGCCAATTTCACATCCTACATCTGTACTGTGCTGTAACACACTTGGAACAAAATGTATTTCTTAAAGGGGTTGTCTCACTACATTGATTCATCTTACCTCAGTCCTGTTTTCTTGGTTTCATTTTGAATTCAGGGGTGCGATTGCCGGCTTCTACTAGGCTGCAGTAAGAGCCAGGTCTGTAGCTATAGCAACCAGTGCTGGCAGCCTATCATGAGGGATCAAACAGGTCTGTAGCTATATCAACCTGAGGAGCTGATGCAGCCCATACAAGAGGGGACATCTAGGAATAGGTAGGACACTGCTAATAGACACATATTGCAAAGTGACTTGTTTTTGAAAGATCTTTAACATAAAAAGCAATTCTTGTAGTGAGACAGCCCCTTTAAAATAATTCACAATGGACTTTCTTGAGCTTCTCTAGTCCCCTACAGACAAATCATTGGTGAATCCTTTATAACTACCACATACCGAAGCTGGACTTGAGATTTGTGGGGTCCCTTGTTGGCCAGCTCCATTGAAATGTGTTCTAGTTCGGATTGTGTCAGACTGAGGGTGGAGAAGTTCTCATCTACCATCGTCCAGTCCCCGTCCACCATGGAACTTGTTTCAGTGAGATCCGTTGCTGATCCAATGCTACATTCATCTCCTACACATACAGCAAAGCAAGAAAACCATTATATCCTGCAACAAGTCAGAAGGTTATTTCCGGCATCACATTCCTGAAGACCAAGAAGCTCTGGGATGTCAGCAGTTTTTTTTTTATTTTTAAATTTAAATATTTTTATTCAAAGACTTTTTAAATTATATGGGTATGTTCACACGGTGTATTGCGGCACGCACAGGCCAGCGTGAATTTTCAACAGTGCAATGGTCCTGCCTCCTATTCAGCTTAGCATTACCTAGCACGTAAGCACCCGAAAAAAAAGTGACATCCGTTCATTTTATGTGCGCGCCGAGAAATACGCTCGGTTTACAGAGCGCTCAATGAGTGCTATGTTTTTACCATATTTGTGGGAAGTAATCTGGCGCAATTACGCACCAAAGTACTCCCTGAAAATAAACCGTGTGAACTTATCCTTACAAGGGTAAAAAATCCCAGCAAACAAAACCCATACTCTACCCCTCGATGTACAGCAGGACATCATGCACAGTAATACAGCAGTACAGGAATACACACAAGTAAGAACTTCCGATGGGCAACACCTCAACATCTCCCACTTAAAGGGGTTATACGGGAGATTAAAGAATTCATAGAACACTACAAACAGCATTTATATGGGAAAGTATAGATATTCCACTACCTTCATGTAATTTTCCTTTCTTTTGCCTCCTTATTCATCTATCATAAGATCCACTTTTTGCAATGAAAGTTCCTGCTTGCGGGAGTGTCAGTAGTTCTCCAGCATCTCCTTCCTACAAGTCCCAGACTGCATTGCAATCTGGGACTATTGTGCTGATATAAGTGTGTAATTCCCCCAGCTCTGTACTTGCTGTCAAGATAATGATAGCTAGGACTCATTAGTCACTATGCAAACTGTACAGAGCTGCAGCCATCATTTTCATGACAGCAGTACACAACCCCCCAGCTCTGAACTGCTGTCCTCTGCTTCCATTACTGTTAGTAAGTCCTGCCAGCAGGACTCAAAAGATAAACAGTTCCTCCTCCCCATGTAATTACTTCTATTCACTTAAAAACTATAGGTTGGAAAGAGTGAATGCAGTCAGATCGTTCTCTGCTCAGGTCAAGCCCACTACAGGGGAGTGTTCCTGAGCGGAGCCTGGCTTCAGCACACCCACTGAGTAATTACAAATTGGCCACTGAGGCATAGATGCATAGAACATCATTCTCCCATTATACAAGTCACTGGTCAGACCACACATGGAATATTGTGGACAGTTTTGGGCAACAGAGCACAGAAAAGACATTGTAGAGCTTGAATAGGTTCAAAGATGGGCTACTGGATGGACTGTAATTCCCAGAAAGATTAGCAAGATTAGGGTTATTTAGTTTAGAGAAAAGACTGCTTCGGGGGTGACATAATAAATATATTAATGGACAATATATAGAGATCTCAGCCCAAGATCTATTTATATCCAGGATTGTATACAGCGCAAGGGGGTGTCCTCTACATCTTGATGAAAGAAGGTTTCTACATAGACATAGAAAGGGATTCTTTACTGTAAGAGCAGTGAGACTGTGGAACTCACTGCCACAGGAACTTGTCGTGGTGACTTCACTAACAGACTTCAAAAAGGGGTCTGGATGTATTTCTAGATGGCAATAATAAAACAAGTTATAGTGAACAGGACTCTGGAGAAGGGTCTGGATGCATTTCTAGATGTAATAATATAACAAGTTATAGTGACCGGATTCTGGAGAAGGGTCGGATACATTTCTAGATGTAATAATATAACAAGTTCTAGTGGACGGGATTCTGGAGAAGGGTCTGGATACATTTCTAGATGTAATAATATAACAAGTTATAGTGACCGGGATTCTGGAGAAGGGTCTGGATACATTTCTAGATGTAATAATATAACAAGTTCTAGTGACCAGGATTCTGGAGAAGGGTCTGGATACATTTCTAGATGTAATAATATAACAGGTTATAGTGACCGGATTCTGAGAAGGGTCGGATACATTTCTAGATGTAATAATATAACAAGTTATAGTGACCGGGGATTCTGGAGAAGGTTCTGGATACAAACTTTTCTAGATGTATAGATATAACACAGTTATAGTGAGCCGGGAATTCTGGAGAAGGGTCAGGATACATTTCTAGATGTAATAATATAACAAGTTTATAGTGACGGGATTCTGGAGAAGGGTTCTGGATACATTTCTAGATGTAATAATATAACAAGTTCTAGTGACCAGGATTTCTGGAGAAGGGTCTGGATACATTTCTAGATGTAATAATATAACAAGTTATAGTGACCGGGATTCTGGAGAAGGGTCTGGATACATTTCTAGATGTAATAAATATAACAAGTTCTAGTGACCAGGATTCTGGAGAAGGGTCTGGGACATTTCTAGATGTAATAATATAACAAGTTATAGTGACCGGGATTTGAAGAAGGGTCTGGATACATTTCTAGATGTAATAATATAACAAGTTATAGTGACCGGGATTCTGGAGAAGGGTCAGGATACATTTCTAGATGTAATAATATAACAAGTTATAGTGACCGGGATTCTGGAGAAGGGTTCTGGATACATTTCTAGATGTAATAATATAACAAGTTATAGTGACCGGGATTCTGGAGAAGGGTTCTGGATACATTTCTAGATGTAATAATGCTCTCTGTTCTATAGCAAACAAATCTAAATACACTCCTTTGCTTGTTAGAGATAAAACACTCTGTTCTCAAGCTGCCGGCGTCCTGTGTGCCAACTTGTGGCGACGTCACACCCTGTTCTCAGATAAGACAAAGAGCAGAGAGAACAAAGGAGAGCAGGACGGTAACCAGAGAAACCTGTGTGCACTAAGAGTAGATGAAGCATCTCATTTCCTCAACAAAGCAAAATAAACAAAGCAATATATTTGGAAAAAGTCTTCATTTACTATTCAGGCTTAGAATTAGAAATGTTATGTTTTTTTCCACAGCAGAAGATCCATAGCATTTCCATCTTGTACGTAGGGAACCTTATTTCAACCTTTCCAAACATTTTATGAAAGATTTGCAACAGAAACGGACATGCTCTAGATTTGTAATTCACACCGCATATCAATTTCTAAGCAGATATATTGCAGATTTTTCTGTAGCATGTGGATGAGATTTCTTAAGAGGTTATCCACCTGACAAATCCGCTGCAGAAATACTGCGGCGTTTTTTCCCCATGTGCAGATACTTCCATGAAAAAAAAAATTGTATTTATACCTTTACTTAACAAAGGAGAAAGGAGGGCGTCCTGTGTGTGAGGACTGTGAGACGAGGAGCTGTCCATTTCCCGATGAGCTGTTCCGATACTTCCCATCCAAGTGTGACTTCGAGGAATGCTTGGAACGCCACTCTCCATATCCAGAAAATTATCAGTAGATTGGGACTTCAAGAGCTGGTCTCCAATTGCTGCAAATAATACCAACGCGACAACAGATTAGTCATATGGCTATGTAGGGATATATGTATTTACATCAGAATTATGGGGTTACACAGTGTAAAGCAATAACCTAAAAGTATCCTTCCATCAACTGATAGAAAAAGCATTATTTTGTACAGAGAAGGATTATTTTGCACAGGTGATAGATATACATACACACACACATATATATATATATATATATATATATATGCGCACCACACGCGCACACACACGAAATTAGGAATATTTGGATTTCGGTTGAAGTTTCAGGATGAACATAAAATTTTAAATGAACTGAATAAGACCATCTCTTACCTTTAGAATGCACATGTGCAAAAAGTTTGGTTCATTTAAAAAAAAGTCAAGAAAACTACATATTTAAGTCCGTAAAAGTCAAGTCTAACCCAATATCATGATCTTTATATTATACGGTGAACAGGGTGAACAGAAAATTGCATATTTTTTTTTGTTATCCCGCCCCACATAAAAAAGTGTAATAAATAAGGATCAAGGATGTCATTTATACCAAACCGTAAACTCCTCAAAAACAAACCCTCACAAAAATGGCGCAGTTGTGGGTTTTTTCACCCTCTGCCCACAAAGAATTTTTTTTGTGTTTCCTAGTACATTATGTAGGAGGGTCAATGGTACCATTAAAAAGTACATCTATGTCACAAAAAATAAGCCCTGTTATGGCTCTTGGAAGTAGAGGAAGATAAAATGAAAAGCAAAAATCCGAACATAGCTGCGTCCTTTAAGGTTTATGGGACGCGTGCCATTCTGAGAAATATATTAGTGGTGGATATATATATCTATGCAAACAGAACACAATATCAGCAGCACGCTATAGGCACTAAAAAATCGGTCAAAAAGGAAATAAGAATTTTTTGGAATCGCATTTCTGCTACAGTGAACTATATGAAAACATTTTGAGGTTCTTAGTGTACATTTTTGATCAAAACTAAGTGCCCACCTACTGCGGCAAGGTGACCCCAATTCAGGTGGGAACCTACGCTACATGCTTCCTCTGTTGTTGTCTGTTCAGACCTCAACATTTCAGGGATAGAAGGTTCAAGCTATAAGGGTATGTTCACAAGGCGTGTTGGGTCCGTGTGAACATACGCTTTTGGGCTTCCGGTCCGGCGCTCGGCATGTGAGGAGGGCAGAGACAGAGCTCCCGCACAGCCCGGCACAGATCGTGACAAGAAGAACGCGCAATCTAACAGATCGAGCCCGACCACAATCCGGTGATCTCGGGGGACACACTGAGCCACCTTATGGAACGCTATATCCTGAGGAGCGGGCAAAAGACGGCGGTAACCCCGGCCACAACAGAGACGCGGAGCATATCCAAGATGGCGCCCGCGACATCTCCCGCGCGAGGCGCAGCAGAGGAACCGGACGCGGAGCTTTTGGACGCGGCTGCTTCTCCCAGCGCCCAGGAGTCTCAAGGCATCCGGATAGATTATAAGCGGTTGGCTGTGGAGGTGGCCAGACTAATCGCCCGGACCTCCAGGAAACTCTACAACAAATCCTGCAGGACTCGCTGGGGAGAATCCAGAATTAGGTACGCGAGCATGCTACCAGGCTGGAGGAGCTAGAAATGTGGGTTAACTCGCTGGAGAACGAGTCAGCGGTGATGGCTTCCAATCTCAAGTCCTCCTTAGCTAAACAGTTCTACTTGGAAGCCAAAACCGAGGACTTAGAGAACCGTTCCAGAAGGAACAATTTGCGCATGGTTGGCCTCAGGGAGGGCTTTACAGCTCAGGAACTACTCAGGATCTGTGAATACGACCTTCCCAAAGCCCTAGGCATGGAACACCCTTGCAGGGTGGAAAGGGCACACAGGCTGGGTCCAGACCCGAAGTTCCAACGGTCACAACAACACCCTGAACATCT
>JAODAL010080432.1:0-12250 GCA_025379985.1 Phyllomedusa bahiana | reverse complement strand
ATATATTTTAACATATATATTTTTTTTTTTTTCCCCATATAAAAAAAATATTTTTTAAATTTTTATTGTTTTCTTCGGGCTTGTTCTACACACGAATTTATTGTAATCTTGTTCATTGTATATCTTTGTATGTTACTTTTGTAAAAAATAGTTTTTTAAAAAATAGTCTTTGATTTGTTTATTTTGTACTATTCCTGTTATATGTTGTTTGATTTTGTTTTCTATTTCTTTTTTGTAGTGATATTTGATAAAGGTTTTTTCGGACCGAAACGTCAGTTTATATAAAGTCATGGTTTTGCTTCCCAATTTGTTGGGCCTGTGAACATCTGTTTAAATAAATAAAAATTTTTTTTGCAATGAAATTGTCTGAGTGCAGTAATTCAAATCTAAGTTTTGGAGGAAAAAATTTTAAAAAACTGACTAAAAAACCGTTAGAAAATGCCCAAGAAGATTGCCAAAAAAGCTACAAAAAACACAAAAAACTAAAACCGCCCAAAAAATGGTTTTTTTTTTTTCAGCAGTTTGACAAGAATTTGAAAAAAAAAAAAAACTAATTTTTTTAAAACCCAACCAGTTTTTACACTTTGTTGTGTAGAAAAAAACCAAAAAGGACAGATTTTCAAGGAGTTTTTATGTTCTCCTCACATTTGCAGGATTTCCCGTGGTACTCTGGGTTTCCCCCCCCCGCATGCACCAAATTTCTCATTTTAAATAGAAAAAATATATTATGCCCCAGAGAGATGAAGTGCCAAAATTTGTCAAGTGATTTCTTAAAACAATCACTGAAGAGGCATTTTTTTTGGTTTCATAAAAAGAAAAGCCCAAAATGTTTTTTAAAAAGTCTTCTCCCCGCCAATTTGCACCCTTTTACAAATTTAAGTGTATGGCTCTATTTAAACTTGTGAATTGAAAAAAATGAGTGAGAAGTTTACTCAACATTGCGTTGCTGTCTCCACTGGGGGTTGGGGCTTCTGTATGTTAGTATTCATAGCTTACTAACTTTAATTGAAATTGTTGCTTGCTAATATGTAATTATCTCTAATCGTCTATTACGCAGGCTACGCCCAGGGTTTTACGTCAAGAGGTTTTCCTATATCTGCTGGGTCACAGCCAGCTTCAGGCTCCTACTTTCCATTCAGGCTGTGGGAGGTTTCTACTGCAGTGACTGCATTTTCAGTCGGCTAATCTATATGAGTCAGTTAGAGGGACATTGGTGATGGAGGGGTTTTAACAGCAGGGTAGAGAGTTACAGACATTTAAAGGGTTGGAGTTTGTCAGTAAGAAACATAAATAGTCTCCTGTGCTGATGATAAGACACAGCAGGGAGTGATGTTGTCACAAAACTCAGAGGAGAGGATGGTGGATCCACTCGCAGGAAGCAGGAAGGGCTTTGCTGCAGGGAACCCCCCGGTCGCTACTCCTGAAGCAGGTCCTAGCAGTGACAGCCGAATTTGGAGACACTGGAATGGACTGGAACGCAGAGTAGTAAGGCGGACGGACAGGCAGGCAGGCACGAACAGGAACCATGCCAGCGGACGATGGTTCGACAGGCTAGGGTAGGAAAATAACGCAATAATAGCACAGAGAAGGTTTGCTAGAGAACGCACAAGGAACGTCTCTAGGAGACAGACACCAACAACTGTCGAATGGATGGCAGGAAGTGAATCCTAAAAAGCCCCGCCCAAAGGTCATTGGTAAGAGGAAATACCAGTTCTGCATGGATGGCCCTTTAAATCCGGAAGGACGGTGTGCGTGCGCCCTGTGGCTGGAAGGAAAGTGAGTTGGAAAGCAGGAGGAAGCAGAGACATGTGTCGGACACGGACCGGGTGATGTTTAGACGCCTAATATGAGGAGATCTGGGAAGCTGGCGTGCTGGGCCAGAGGACCCGGGACACGGCAGGAGATATATGACGGTAGCTAGAAAGCAAGTATGGCTGCAGTCTGGGTGTCAGGCCGCGACATGCACCATGACAGATGTCACCAACCCGGCCATGGCTCTAAAGACGAGAGAGGTGGTTGATAACTAGGGAAGCTTTTGTACACAAAAGGAGATAAGAACTGCTTATCGCTGATTTAATTTACCTCTACCTACATGTTTAAAACTAATTAATGTATGGAATTACCCCTAAGAAGGTCTTCCTGCATAAAAAACACCTCTGTCGTTCATCCGTATCTACTGAATTCAACAGCAGGAAAGCATACGCAAAACTTGTACTCCAAAGTGCCAGGACTGGTGTTTTTTTTCTGCCAGCCACTGTATTGGTATGTGCCAACAAGTCTTCAGGTCTGTACAGTGGGTTGTGATCTGTCGGCGGAGTGTCTCAGTAGGCAGCACACAAAGGTTCTACATCAGTTCCAGGCTCGGACTGGGCCGCCGGGGGACCGGGGAGGCAGTGCCGTCGCTCCCCGGGGCCCAGCCGCGCATCCGGTCACTGGACTCCCGGGATCCGCGTCACGAGCGCCCAAGAGGGACCGGGCCGGGTGTTGGGGACTAATGTCCCCGGGTCCGGTGGCTGTGCTGTTTTCAGCCAGAAGCACGGCGCCACTAGCGCTTGCGCTACGGATCTCCCCGGCAGGCTGAACGCAGTAGGCTTCAGCCTGCGGGGCGCCGGCCCCTTACTGCTGGACATAGGCGGCGCGGTGAACGGTTACATCCCGGCACAGCATATGCAGGGCGCCAGTACGGAAGCCGGCGGCCACGAGCAGGAGCCCGAGCCAGGTAAGTGGCTGGCTGTTGTTTTTTTTTTTAAATACTCAAGGGGGTGCCCTGGCTACAAAGGGGGGGGGGGGGGGGGCCCTGACGAAAGATGGGTCCCTGGCTACAAGGGGGGGGGCCCTGGCTACAAGGGGGGCCCTTGGCTAAAGGGGGGGCCCTGGGTACAAGGGGGTCCCAGGCTGCATAGGGGGTCCTGGCTACAAGGGGGGGGCCCTGGTACAAGGGGGGCCTGGCTACAAGGGGGGCCCTCCTGACTATAAGGGGAAAGCCCTGACTACAAGGGGGGCCTGGCTTACAAGGGGGGGCCCTGGCTACAAGGGGGTCCCTGGATTCAAGGGGGTCCCTGGCTACAGGGGGGCCCTTGCTACAAGGGGGGCCCTGACTAAAGGTGGTTCCCTGGCCTACAAGGGGGGTCCCTGGCTACAAGGGGGGCCATGGCTACTGGGGGTCCCTTTGGCTACAAGGGGGGGTGGGGTCCTGATAAAGGTGGACCCTGGCTACATAAGGGGGGTCCCTGTCTAAGGGGGCCTGGCTACAAGGGGGGCCCCTCGTGCTACAAGGGGGGGGGGGCCTGACTAAAGGTGGTCCCTGGCTACAAGGGGGGGGGGACCTGCTACAAGGGGGAGGGCCTGGCTACATGGGGGGTCACTGGCTACAAGGGGGTCCCCGGCAACACGGGGGGGCCCTGGCTACAAGGGGGGTTCCTGACTAAAGGGGGCCCTGGCTACAAGGGGGGGCCCTGGCTAGAGGGGGGGCCCGGGCAACAAGGGAGGGCCCTGGCTACATAGGGGGGGCCCTGGGGCTACAAGGGGGGGGGCCTGGACTAAAGGTGGTTCCCTGGCTACAAGGGGGGGGCCCTGGCTACAGGGGTCCCTGGCTACAAGGGGGGGCCCTGGCTACAAAGGGCGGCCCTGGCTAACAAGGGGGGGGCCCTTGGTACCAAGGGGGCCCTGGATACAAGCGGGGGCTGACCTAAAGGTGGTCCATGGCTACCTGGGGGGGTCCCTGGCTACAAGGGGGGGGGGCCCTGGCTAAACGGGGGTCCCTGGTACAGGGGGGGGCCCTGAAAAGGTGGTCCCTGGCTACAGGGGGGTCTGACTAAAGGTGGTCCCTGGCTACAAGGGGGGTCCCTGGCTATGATGGGGGGCCGGGCCCTGGCTACAAGGTGGGGGCCCTTGGATTCAAGGAGGGCCCCTGACTATAAGGGGGCCCTGACATAAGGGGGGGGTCATGGACTAAAGGGGGGCCCTGGCTAAAAGAGGGGGGCGGCCCTGGCTACAAGGGGGGGCTGGTACAAGGGGGGCCCTGGCTAAGGTGGTCCTGGCTACAAGGGGGTTCCCTGGGCTACAAGGGGGTCCCTGGCTACCCGGGGGGTCCTGGCCACAATGGGGGTCACTGGCTACAAGGGGGGGCCCTGGCTAGAGGGGGGGCCCTGGTACAGGGGGGGCCCTGGTTATAAGGGGGGCCCTGACTAAAAGGGGGGGGCCCTGTACTCGGCGGGGCCCTGGCTTCCAAGGGGGGCCCTGTCTACAACCGGGGGCCCTGGCTACAACAGGGGGCCCTGGCTACAAGGGGGGGCTTGGCTACAAGGGGGGGCCCCTGGCTACAAGGGGGCCCCTGGCTAACTTGGGGGGGCTCTGGCTACAAGGGGGGCCTCTGACTAAAGGTGGGTCACTGGCTACAAGGGGGGGGGCCTGGCTATAAAGGGGGGGTCCCTTGGGATACAAGGGGGGGGCCCTGACCTAAAGTGGTCCCTGGCTACAAGGGGGGCCCTGACTAAAGGTAGGTCCCTGGACTTACAAGGGGGGCCCTGACTTAAAAAGGGTGGTCCCTGGGCTCAAGGGGAGGGCCTGCTACAAGGGGGGTCCATGGCTACAAGGGGAGGCCCTGTCTAAAGGTGGTCCCTGGCTACAAGGGGTGGGTCACTGGCTACTAGGGTCCCTGACTAAAGGGGGTCCCGGGCTACAAAGGGGTCCCTGACTAAAGGAGGGGCCCTGGTTACAAGGGGGGCGCCCTGGATACAAGGGGGGCCCTGACTACAAGGGGGAGCCCATGGACTATAAGGGGATACCCTGGCTAGAAGGAGGGGGAGGCCCTGACTACAAGGGGGGGGCCCTGACTACAAGGGGGGGCCCTTGCTACAAGGGGGGGGGGCCCTGGCTACAAGGGGGGGGCCCTGGCCAAAAGGGGGTCCCGGGCTACAAGGGGGGGGCCCTGGCTACAAGGGGGGGCCCTTACTACAGGGGGGCCCTGGATACAAGGGGGGGGGTCCTGACTACAAGGGGAGGCCCTGGACTAAAGGGGGGCCCTGGCTACAAAGGGGGGGCCTGACCCTCAAAGGTGGTCCCTGGCTAACGGGGGCCTGGATAAAGGGGGTTCCATGGCTACAAGGTGGGCCCGGCTACAGGGGGGGCCATCGGCTACAAGGGGTGGCCCTGGACTTAGAGGTGGTCCCTGGCTTCCAAAGGGGGTGGTCCCTGACTAAAGGGGGCCCTGGCTACAAGGGGTGCCCTGGCTACAGGGGGGCCCTGACTATAAGGGGAGCCCTGACTATAAGGGGGCCCTGACTAAAGGGGGGGCCCTGGCTACAAGGGGGGGCGTGGCTACAAGGGGGGCTCTGGCTACAAGGGGGGCCCTGGCTACAGGTGGTCCCTGGCTTCATGGGGGCCGCCCTGGACTTAAAGGGAGGGCCTGGCTACAAGGGGGTCCCTGGCTTTAAAGGGGACTGACAAAGGTTGGTCCCTGGCTACAAGGGGGGCTGACCAAAAGGTGGTCCCTGGTTACAAGGTGGGCCCTGATAAAGGTGGTCCCTGGCTACTAGGGGGGGGCCCGGACTAACGGGGGTCCCTGGCTACAAGGCGGGCCTGACTAAGGGAGGTCCCTGGCTACAAGGGGGGGGGGCGCCCTGGCTACATGGGGGGGGGGGGGCCTGGCTACAAGGGGGTCCCTGGCTACAAGGGGGTGGCCCTGAAAAGGGGGGTCCCTGGCTACAAGGGGTTCCCTGATCAGGGGGCCTGGCTACAAGGGGGGCCCTGACTATAAGGGGAGCCCTGACTATAAGGGGAGCCCTGACTATAAGGGGGGCCCTGACTACAAGGGGGGGCCCTGGCTACAAGGGGAGGCCCTGGCTCCAAGGGGGGCCCCTGGCTCCAGGGGGACCCTGGCTACAAGGGGGGCCCTGACTAGAGGTGGTACCCTGGCTACAAAGGGGGGCCCTGATAAAGGTGGTCCCTGGCTACAAGGGGGGGGGTCTGGCTACCAGGGGGGGGCCTTGACTAATAGGGGGTCCCTGGCTACAAGGGGGGCCTGACATAAGGGGGCCCTGGTACAAGGGGGGGCCCTGGCTACAAGGGGGGTCTGGCTACAAGGGGGGCCCTGACTAAAGGTGGTCCCTGGGCTTCAAGGGACGGCCCTGATAAAGGGGGGCCTGGCTACAAGGGGGTCCCTGGTTCAAGGGAGGCGCTGACTAAAGGTGGTCCTGGTACAAGGGGGGCACTGACTAAACGTGGTTCCCTGGCTACAAGGGCGGGCCCTGACTAAAGGTGGTCCCTGGCTACAATTGGGGGGGGCCCTGACTAAGGGGGGCATGACATACAAGGGGGGCCCTGACTACAAGTGGAGCCCAGACTATAGTGGAGCCATGACTATAAGGGGCTGCCTGACTACAAAGGGGGGGCCCTGACTAAAGGGGGGGCCCTCCTGGACTACACGGGGGGCCCTGGCTACAAGGGGGGTCCCTGGCTACAAGGGGTGGTCCCTGACTAAAGGGGGCCCCTTGGGGGTACAAGGGGGGCACTAACTAAAGGGGGGCCCTTCTGGCTACAAAGGGGGGTCCTGTCTACAAGGGGGGCCCTGACTAAAGGTTGGTCCCGTGGCTACAAGGGGGCGGTCCTGGCTACAAGGGGGGGTCCTGGCTACATGGGGGTCCCTGGCTAAAAGGGGGGGGGGGCCATGACTAAAGGTGGGGTCCTGGCTACAAGGGGGGGGGGACCTCGGTAAAAGGGGGGCCCTGGCTACAAGGGGGGGCCCCTCCTGGGCCTACAAGGGGTCCTGGGCTGCAAGGGGATGGGTCCCTGGCTCCAAGGGGGGTCCCTGGGCTACAAGGGGCCCTGGCCTAAAGGGGGGCCTGACTTATAAGGGGCGCCCTGGACTACAAGGGGGCCCCTGGTACAAGGGGGGGCCCTGGCTACAAGGGGGTTCCTTGGCTGCAAGGGGGTCCCCTGGCTTACAGGGGGGCCCTGGTAAAAGGGGGGCCTGACTAATGGTGGTCCCTGGCATAAATGGGGGGTCCCTGGCTACACAGGGGGGCCTGGCTACAAGGGGGTCCCTGGCTACAAAGGGGGGGGGTCCCTCTGACTAAGGTGGTCCTGGCTACAAGGGGGTCCCTGCTAAAGGGGGCCCGGGCTACAAGGGGGGCCCTGGCTACAGGGGGGGGCGGCCTGACTAAAGGTGGTCCATGGCTACAATGGGTGGGGGGGGGCCCCTTGCTACAAGAGGGGCCCTGGCTACAAGCGGGGGGCACTGGCTTACAAGGGGGGTCCCGGCTACCAAGGGGCGGGGCACTGGGGCTACAAGGGGGGTTCCTGACTAAAGGGTGGCCTGGTACAAGGGGGGGCCCTGGCTAGAGGGGGGGCCCTGGCTACAAGGGAGGGCCCTCCTACAAGGGGGGGGCCCTGGCTACTAGGGGGGGGAGGCCCTGGACTAAAGGTGGTCTGGCTCAAGGGGGGGGGGGCCTGGCTACAAGGGAGGGGGGGGCCCCCTGGCCACCAAGGGGGGGCCCTGGCTACAAGGGGGGTCCCCTGGCTACCAAGGGGGGGCCCTGGCCTTACAGGGGGGCCTGGCTACAAGGGGGGGCCCCTGACCTAAAGGTGGTCCTGGCTACAAGGGGGTCCCTGGCTACATGGGGCCTGGCTCCAAGGGGGGGTTCCTGGCTACATGGGGGGGCCCTGACTCTAAAGGTGGTTCCCTGGCTAAAGGGGGGGGTCCCTGACTAAAGGTGGTCCCTGGCTACAAGGGGGGTCCCTGACTAAAGGGGGGGCCCTGGCTACAAGGGGGGGCCCTGGCTACAAGGGGGGCCCTGACTATAAGGGGAGCCCTGACTATAAGGGGGTCCTGACTAAAGGGGGGCCCTGGCTACAAGGGGGGGCCCGGGCTACAAGGGGGGCCCTGGCTACAAGGGGGGCCCTGGCTACAGGTGGTCCCTGGCTACAAGGGGGGGTCCTGGCTACATGGGTGGTCCTGGCTACAAGGGGGGTCCCTCTGACTAAAGGGGGCCCTGGCTACATGGTGGGGGCCCTGGTAGAGGGGGGGCCTGGCTTACAAGGGGGGGCCCTGTCTTACAAGGGGGGGCCTGGCTACAGGCGGGGCCCTTGGCTCCAAGGGGGCCTGGCCTACAAGGGGGCCCCTGGCTACAAGGGGGGCCCCATGGCTACAAGGGGGGGCTCTGGTACAAGGTGGGCCCCTGGTACAAGGGGGGGCCCCTGGCTACAAGGGGGGGCCTCTGGCTACAAAGGGGGGCCCTCTGACTAAAAGGTGGGTCCCTGGCTACAAGGGGGGGGGCCTGGATAAAAGGGGGGTACTGGCTACAAGGGGGGCACTGACCTAAAGTGGTCCCTGGCTAATGGGGGCCCTGATAAGGTGGTCCCTGGCTACAGGGGGGCCCTGATAAAAGGGGGTCCCTGGCTACAAGGGGAGGGGGGCCCTGGCTACAAGGGGGGTCCCTGGCTACAAGGGGGGCCAGACTAAAGGTGGTCCCTGGCTACAAGGGGGTCCCTGGCTACAAAAGGGTCCCTGGGATAAAAGGGGGTCATGGCTACTAGGGGTCCTGACAAAAGGTCGGGCCACGGGTTACAAGGGGGTGGGCCCTGGCTTTACAAAAGGGGCCCTAGACTACAAGGGGGCCTGTACTATAAGGGGAGCCCTGGCTAGAAGGGGGGCCCTGACTACAGGGGGGGCCCTGACTACATGGGGGGGGCCCTGACTACAAGGGGGGGGCCCTGGCTACAAGGGGGGGGGCCCTGGCTACAAGGGGTGTCCCAAGCTACAAGGGGGGGCCCTGGCTACAAGGGGGGCCCTAACTACATGGGGGGCCCTGGCTACAAGGGGGGTCTGACTACATGGGGGGCCTGACTAAAGGGGGGCCCTGGCTACAAGGGGGGGGCCCCTGGACTAAGGTGGGTCCTGGCTACAACGGGGGCACTGACTAAAGGGGGTCCCTGGGCTACAGGTGTGTCCCTGGATACAAGGGGGCCCTGCTACAAGGGGGGCCCTGACTAGAGGTGGTCCCTGGCTACAAGGGGGGTCCCGGACAAAAGGGTGCCCTGGCGACAAGGGGGGGCCTGGCTACAGAGGGGGCCTGGATAATAAAGGGAGCCCTGAACTTTAAGGGGGGTCCTGAACTAAAGGGGGGTTCCCTGGCTACAAGGGGGGGGGCAACCCTGGCTACAAGGGGGGGCTCTGGCGTACAAGGGGGGGCCCTGGCTAAGGTGGTCTGGCTTCAAGGGGGGGCCCTTGGACTCAAGGAGGGCCCTGGCCTACCAGGGGGTCCCTGGCATACAAGGGGGCCGACTTAAGGTGGGTCCATGGCTGACAAGGGGGGCCCTGACCTAAGGTGGTCCCTGGTACAAGGGGAGGCCTGACTAAAGGTGGTCCCTTGCTACAAGGGGGGGGGCCACTGACTTAAAGGGGGTCCCTGACTACAAGGCGGGACCTGACTAAAGGGAGGGTCCTGGCTTACAAGGGGGGGGGGGGGTCTCTGGCTAAAGGGGGGGGGGGGGCCCTGGCTACAAGGGGGGTCCTGGCTACAAGGGGGGGCCCTGACTACAGGGGGTCCCTGGCTACAAGGGGGTCCCTGACTACAGGGGGGCCCTGGCTAAAGGGGGCCCTGACCTACAAGTGGAGCCACTGACTATAAGGGGAGCCTGAATATAAGGGGGGCCTCCCTGACTACAAGGGGGGTGCCCTGGCATAACAGGGGAGGCCATGGCTTACAAGGGGGGGTCCTGGCTACAAAAAAAAGGGGGGGGGGGACCCGGGCTCCAAGGGGGGCCCTGACTAGAGGTGGTCCCGGGCTACAAGGGGGGCCCTGACTAAAGGTGTTCCCTGGCTACATGGGGGGGGGGCTTGGTACAAAGGGGGGGCCTTGACTTAATGGGGTCCTGGTACAAGGGGGGCCCTGGCTACAAGGGGGGGGGGCTGGCTACAAGGGGGGGGCTCTGGCTACAAGGGGGGGCTCTGGCTACAAGGGGGGCCCTGATAAAGGTTGGTCCTGGCTTTCAAGGGGGGCCTGAACTAAAGGGGGGCCCTGGCTACACGGGGGTCCCTGTACAAGGGGCCCTGACTAAAGTTGGTCTGGCTACAAGGGGGGCCTGACTAAACGTGGTCCCTGGCTACAAGGGGGGGCCCTGACCTAAAGGTGGTCCCTGGCTACAAGGGGGGGGCCCTGACTAAAGGGGCGGCCTGACTATATGGGGGGCCCTGACTCAAGTGTGAGCCTCTGACTATAAGTGAGCCTGACTATAAGGGAGCCTGACTACAAAGGGGGGCCCTGAATACAAGGGGGGGCCCTGACCTACAAGGGAGGGGCCCTGGCTAAATGGCGGGGGTCCCTGGATACAAGGGGGGTCCCTGACTTAAGGGGGCCCTGGCTACAAGGGGGGCCCTAACTACAAGGGGGGCCCTGGCTACAAGGGGGGTCCTGACTACATGGGGGGCCCTGACTAAAGGGGGGCCCTGGCTACAAGGGGGGGGGGCCTGACCTAAGGTGGTCCCATGGCTACAAACGGGGGCCCGATCTTAAAGAGGGGTCCTGGCTACAAGGTCGGTCCCTGGCTACAAGGGGGGCCTGGCGGCTACAAGGGCGGGCATCTGGCTACAAGGGGGGCCTGATAAGATGGGTTTCCCTGGCTTCAAGGGGGGCCCTGACTAAAGGGGGGCCCTGGGGTACAAGGGGGGTCCTGGCTACAAGGGGGTCCTGACTAAAGTGGTCCCTGGCTACAAGGGGGGCCCTGATAAAGGTGGTCCCTGGCTAAAGGGGGGGGGGCCTCCTGACTAAAGGGGGGTCCCTGGCTACCAGGGGGGGCCCTGACCTAAAAGGGGGTCACTGGCTATACAAGGGGGTGGGGACCTGGCTACAAGGGGGTCACTGGCTACAAGGGGGGACACTGGTACAAGGGGGGGGGCCCTGACTAAAGGTGGTCCTCAGGCTACAGGGGGTCTGGCTAAAGGGGTCCCTGACTAAAGGGGTCCCTGCTACACGGGGTCCTGACTAAAGGGAGGTCCCTGGCTACAAGGGGGGGGGCCTGGCTTAACAAGGGGGGGGCCCTGAGTAAAGGTGGTCCCGGCTACAAGGAGGTCCCTGGCTTCAAGGGGGGGCCCTGGCTACAAGGGGGGTCCCTGGCTACATGGGGGTTCCTGGCTACAAGGGGGCGTCCTGACTACAAGGGGGGGGGGGGTCCCTGGCACAAAAGGGGGTCCCTGGCTACAAGGGGGTCCCTGGCTACAAAGGGGGCCCCTGACTACAAGGGGTCCCTGGCTACTAATGGGGCCCCTGGCTACAAAGGGGGTCCCTGGCTACAAAGGGGCCCTGACTACAAAGGGGGCCCTGGCTACCTAAGGGGGGGCCCGGACTACAAGGGGAGCCCTGCCTACCTAAAAGGGGTGCCCTGACTACAAGGGGGCCCCTGGCTTACCTAAAGGGACGCTTTGATCCTCAGGGGGCCCTACTACAAGGGGGCCCTGGCTACCTAAATATAAAGGGGGCCCTGACTACCTACACAGTAGCTAAAGGGGGGGCCCTTTGACTTCCTGCACACTAGTAAAGGAGGCCCTAACTACCTGTATATTTCCCTAAAGGAGACCCTAACTGCCTGCGAACTACCTAAGAGGCCTTAACTGCCTGTATACTACTTCATGGGGAAACCCTAACTGCCTGTATATGTAAGGGGGTCCCCAATGTGCAGCCTATATAAAGGGTCCCTAACTACCTACAGCTTACTAACTGGGGGGGAAACCATACCCACAGAAATGGGGCCTTGCCCATTTGCCTACCCACCTAGGGTCTTGTTACCCACCTGGTACTGTAATTGTGAGGGGAGCAGCCCATAGTTGTAGCATTATCTCCAGAGGGTTAGTCCTCCCACCCTCCAACCCTTAGGATACTAGGCCTCTAAGTTATGGCTTGTACCCCCTCTCCACCCCCGGGAAGTTTGTACAGAGGTGGGATAGGTAAAGAGGTGTGGAAAATTGGGGATTTAAGATTTGTGTGTAATTTTTGCAGGATGAGCTGTGGCGGGACAAGTCATCATGATGGTGCGGAACTGATGCAGAAGAAAAGGAATAAGAAGACTCAAGAGAAGAGAACGACTCATTTGATATGATATCTCCCGGTGAGTCCCTGATTTTACTTCTTATTTGGGTCAGCTGTATTCACTGTAAAGTGATGGACTGAGCTGGTGTCTGACCCCTTTTGTGGTTTAATGGTGGTGGTGTACGTTTTACCCGAGCTGGGGTTTTCTATGTGGGTTTATATTTGGG